>JARHVA010004984.1:540000-812500 GCA_037957365.1 Torreya grandis
AAAGATGCCTATGAGGGTCATTAAAGTAAGCAAAAGGGACCTATGGGTTGAGTGTCATTAACCACACTCAAATTACCAATTTTCACATTTTATATGACTATATTTGCCCCCCCTTAATTTTAGTGATCTGGCAAAGTGAAATACTAGGATAAAGAAAAAATTGAAAGCTTATCTAAAATTAACTATAAGGGTGAATCTCATGAAGCTGTATGATGTTGGGTGTGTGTAGAGAGAGCATGATGTGAAGTGTGAATCTATAAGAGAAAATAAAGAGTAGATCGGTTATTACTAGATATGTTATATCTCAAATAAGAACATATAAATTTGGGTAAGAGAAAGAGGAAGAGAAAGGAATGAATATACCTTACCAAGTATGAAAACTAATACAAAACCTATTATGATCCTGAGTGATGCTAAGTAGTGTTGAGTAATGTTATATGTGTGTTGAACCAAGAGTAATATCATGAATGGAGCTAAGTGCTCAATTCCTTGAAAATAATTCAAGAATGTAAAGGTTAGACCTTTGGATAAATATTCACCCAATAAATGAATCTAGGTGGTCATATGTGTTTTGATCAATGTTTGAACTATGTGTCCAATCCCTCTGAATAGGTGGCTCAAGAATATAAAGGCTAGCTAGTCCTTTGGATCCATCATTTCCTCATGAAGTGAAGTTATAAACTAATGTCGATATGAAATGTGTGTCATATGAGATGGCTCCTAAATCCCATGAATATAATATGATGTGATAATGTTAACATGGATAGCTGAATGTACGATGGAAACTAGGCCACTCTTGGCCACTCTGAAAGATAAAGATTAAGCATGTATGAAAGCCACTCTAAAACTGGTGCACTAGGCTTATATGAAATCCAATCGAAAATGATGTCAACCACATATAGATAGAATAAATCATGTAACTACTAAGAATGCTTGGGTAATACTAAACTTGAAAGGAAATGAAAACAAATGTGTTGTGTACATTGCCCCTAATCATTAGTGTCTAAAACATGGATTCTGATATGGAAGTTATATCAACTACCATATCTGAAACTAGAAGTGAGAGGCATCATGATGCATATAATGCCACTGATATCTAGATTTTTTGAGAAAAAGTGTAATGAAAACTATTGATTTTGAATTGGTCTAACTGTGCAAACTTGTATTTAAACTTACTTTTCTACCTTTTTTTGGAAAATTTGGTTTTTCTGTTATTTAAATACGAGTGATAAAAATGGAAACTAGTAGAACTAATGTTGCAGTTCAATCTTGACACTATTGTCTTGGGCTAAATATGATGACTGTTTTGACATTTTCACTATCTACCTAGTCTATTATATCTAGTTTAATTTTTGGTTATTGTTTTAGGTATTCTAAATGGTACTTTTATTAGTGTCAAGATCTCTTATCTCTATGACAAACCCTTATTTGTTGCCCCCTCTTATGAGGTTAGGAATGAAGACCCTCAAAAGAAATAGCCCTACAAATGTGTTATTTTGTAAAGATACATGATATAATAATGATAATTGACAACATATCTCAAGTTATAGCATGGTTTATAATGAGAGATTGTTAGATCAATAGGGGTATGCCTAAATAGATATAATAATGTAATAACATGTGTAATGTAATGATGAGAATTGGAAATTTGGTTAATTTTTACTTTTTAGTTATTATTTATTAGTTATCAAGGAGGGATGGAACATGATATCCATCATAACATCCAAGAAAGCAAGATAATGCATGATGTGGATCATGACATTGCAAAAAATTGAGAAATAAACAAGAAACAAGAACATAAGGTAAGAAGCATACAAGATTGGCCAAGGGACCAAACAAACAAGCATGCAAGGCATGTTCAAATGCCATATACATATACAATTAGAACAAGCGAGGTTGTCATGAAAGCCACAATCACATAGAAGAGTACAAGTAAAAGACATTGGAAAATGTCCTAAGGCACACACATGAATAGAAGAAAAGGACATTAGAAAATGTCCTAAGGCACATAAAAGAGATAAATAGGAACTGAGAAATGCAATCACATCTAGTTATTCAAAGTAAGAAAGGAAAGCATGTAAAAACTTGAAATATAATCACATCTAACTAATCAAAGAAAGAAGTAAAGGTATGCTAGACATGTAGTATAATATTAGGTATATACTAAGAAATACACAAATGCTAAATACTAATGAGATGCTGATATAGAAATCTATGTGAGTAAATAATGTACATCATCATGATAACTAGAGTGTGTGGTGTAGGAATGACATAACTTGGATAGTGTAGTCATGCAGAAGATGCCCCTAGTGGGTATGTATATCAATGTGTATCTCAAATGTAGAAGAAGGATGCACCCTCAATGGGTGGAGTGAAGCAATCAAGGATATAGATGTCACTTCACACACTCAAATAAGATCAAGTGAAGCATGGTGATGTAGATAAATTGACAAATAATAGCATAGAATAGCAAATGTAAGTCTAGCATGATAGTAGAAATGTAAAGCATTGATGATGCATACAATCAAAATATTTTTTGTGTTTTTTAGATTATTTAAATGTTTTTGTATTTTTGAACTAGTTGAATGTTTTTATATTTTTTAACTATTTAAATGTTTTTTAGATTATTTGATATTTTGAATTGTTTTTTAATTTTTGATATTTTGAGATATGTACAAGTAAGCTGGGAAGGGATGATACTAACTAAGGAGTCTCATGGGAGACTCCCTATCATGCTATCCTATATTAAGGAGAGGAATTATGCATGAGCTTGAAGCATGATCGAATTGTTGATACTATGGATTTGAAAGCTATATATGTTGTAAATGCTCTAAAATCTCTAAAATAGAAGCCAACTATGGGGTCCCCCTATAACTCTAAGAAGTGGTTGTAACTATAGGGATCTTAAGGACCCATCTATTAGTAGTATAAGCTCTCTAAACATGTGCTTTATGATTAGATGCATTTGATCTCAATTATACTAGCCTGGGTGTGAACACTATAGCTAGATTGAAGCTTTAGAGATGTATAAACTCTTTATGCTGGTGATGGATTCCTCAACTATGTCTGAATCACAACTAGAGGAGGAACTATAACTGGTGGTAAAAATGAAATTGGTGGCAAAAATAAAATTGGTGGTTGTGAAATAGTAGATGGCTCTAAAATGGGGAATGGTAACTCATAAGGAAATCCACCAACTATAACAACCTGATTAGTGTGAATGAATTTCATGTATCTATAAATTGTAGAAGGTATTATTCAAAGTTTTTGAATCTATGGTCGACCAAGTAGCATATCAAAAATCCTACACTAGGAACTATAATAAATAGTGTTGACATTTGTGTTGGACCAACCTGTAGAAGAGGTACAATATCACCCAATGAAATTTGTATGTGCCCACTAAATCCATTGATAACTATGTCCATCAAGGTAATATCCTACTTTGAATATCCAAAATGCTACATTAATGTCATAGTGTACATGTTCACACTGGATACATTTTCTATGAGAACACTATGAATAAGATGATTATGAATGTAAGCTCTAATAAAAAGTGCATGATAATTCAAATCATCCTTGATGATTTCTTGCTTTGAGAAGGAAATGAAAGGTCTAGCTAGAACTCTAGAATTATATACACCAATCATGTTACTCAAAGGATGTGTCTTAACTAAAGATGCCTTGTATGTATCTAGTGGTGGATGTACATGATATGCATGGTGAACCCCTGATGTGTCTCTTATCTCTTATTTAGAATGTTGTGGAAAAGGATTTGAGAATATTTTTAAATCTTTATTATATGTTTTCTTTTCCTGAAGACGCTCAATTGAAGTCCTAAGATCAATATGATTACCATCTATAAGATCATGTATCTTGTGTCTCAAACTGATACATCCATTTATTGTATGGCCTAGTGGCATATGAAACTTAAAAAATGCATGTTGAACATATCCTCACGAAAGAAGATTTGTTGGGTCAACTTACCAAATAGGATGGAGAGATATGATATTACATTCCAATGGCTATTCTAAAACTCTAGTTGTAGAAACTACTACATTAGTAAAGGTTCACCAAGGAGGTTATAACAAAACCACATATTGAGGGGGATCTAAAGCTACATTAATTCTTGGTTGATTTTAAATCTTTATATCATTGACCTTGACTTTATATGGGACTTAGTGTTACTCTTGTTTGTTGTTTCTAAGATACTTGTGTACTTGAGTTTGCCTATTGAAATTAATTTAACTTCCCTTTCCTTTAGTGTATGACACAATTTAGTGAAGGAAGAGAACCTTTTGAACATTATTGACTCATGTAAAATTGGTAGAACACTCTATTTGAAGAGATCTTATAACTCTTTATTAGCCATGGGGATAGTCATCTTACCCAAGATAGTATTATATCAAAGAACATAATTTGTGAGATGATCATTTGATCTTTATTTATATTGTGCAACTTGGGAATATAAAACCTTATCACTAATGTTAATGCTAAAATGAGCTAATAACATGTTAGATAGAGGATTGAATACATTAATTGATTGATTCATTAGACTATAGAACCATTATAAAGCATAATCCTTTAAGATCTATGAAAATAGATTGGTAAGTAGCCAATCATTTGGTACATATTTCAAGCATGATGTATGAATATATCTTAAATGTGTCTCTAGATCACCCTTGCCATCATATAGAGTAATCTTGGGTTGAAAAAAACCTTGTGGCAAAGGTGTATAATCAATTCGATGTGCCAATGGTGTATATAATAGAGTAAAATAATCCAAAGCCTACGTAGGTATAGAGGAACCTTGTTCAAGATGTAGCACCTCAAATTGAAGAGATTTTATCTCTTGCACAAGGGCTTCCACATCAGGAGATAAAGATGTACTAGTTTTAGTTGGTGGCATAGAGGTAGGTTGGGTTTCTATAGAGGTTGTTAAGACATAGTTACCCTCGTAGTGTCATTTACAATTGGTTACTCTATGGTTTGAGAAGATTGACCAATTTTCACTTTTTGTTATTCCTCTTGTAGTATTTTAAGCATGTCATCTTGCATGTTAGGGTATTTAGTTAAGATTTCTCAAAGTTCCCTTTTATCATTTTCATCAAAACTAGTGTAGTAGGCCATTATTAAGGTAGGAAAACAATATGAAAATTTATTGAATTTTTTGCAATAGGAAAAGTGCTAAAGAAGGAAAGTACTAAATACAGGAAATATAAATTCCTAAAAATAATGAACTAGAAATTGTATAAAAAGGATACGAATCTCACAAACATGTAAGTTGATACCTCAAGAAGCAATGGGACCTAGTATATGTAGCTAGGTTTTGAAAGATGAGTATTTTAAAAAATTACTATGAAAATTTGAAATTTAAAGTGAATTTTTGAGTTAGGTGTGAAAGTAAAGAATAAAAAATTTATTTAAAAATTGGTGATTTAAAGAGACCTAGTAGATGCAACTAGGGTTTTGAAAAATAAATATTTTTGAAAATTACTATTGAATTTTGAAATGTAAAGAAAATTTTTAATTTTAATATGCTAGTAAAAAATCAAAAAATTATTGGAAGATTACTGGGAAAATATCAGGACCTAGTATGGACAACTAGGGTTTGAAAGAAAAATATTTAAAAATTAGTATGAAATTTTAAAATTTAATGCTAATTTATGATTTTATTATGTAGGTAAAAAATCAAAAAAATATAGGAAAAAATAGTAGGAAATTTACCCTAGGGTTTTTAGGGTTTTTATGCATAAACAAAGTAAATCAGGTTCACTAAATGATTTAGAATTTTTGGGAATATTGATGTATTATTCATAATTTAGTTAAAGGGTGTGAGTAGTATAATTAGTAAATAAATATGAAATAATTAAGCCAATTATTTGTATAAATTTGGTTGTGATTTTACCCTTTCTAAAAATAGTAATAAAGGAGAGAAAATAAGACTTAGCTAGAAACTGACTGAGATGATTGTTGTAGGGTCTAAAATTCACTATGAAAGACTGGGACAATGTCACAAATTAAGATCTAGAGTTCATTTTATGATTGTATAAGAGTGCCAAATAGGACACTAATGGCACTAGTGTTGTATTCCACCTTTTCCACTATTGTCTTAGAGACCTGAGCTTTTTGGGTTTTGTTTACTATGTCTATGTGACCCTACTTATGAAGTTTTGACTATCAGATGTCCACAAAACTCCATATAGAGCTGATTTAGTCTTTAATCCCTAAAATCCATCATGTTTTGATAAAATTTGAGGAAGAGGGGGGTTAGTGTGTGTAATATGACCTGAACATAGATCCACACCCCTTGTGTGGCCACATTGCCTACATACCAATACTTTGAAGAGGGATCAAGCCATATGTAGTTCTCCCACTTGATATTTTTTATGCAATAATATGTATGAGTATGCAAAATGTTAAACTAGATGGTTTTGAGGTGGCTAGGGATTGATGTAAGGATTTGGATAAGCTTGTAAGTGTATTGGCTAGCTGAATGCAGAGAATAGGGAAGATTACCTTAGTAGTCTTGATTTTATTCTTTATTACTTTATGATTATTTACCAACCCTCTCCAATGAACTTTGAATGGGATTTTATAGGGATATGTTGGTCATGGTTTGAATGTACTTGCATTAGGCTGATAAGGAGACGGATGGTGAACTAGAAGAAACTAGAAGGAACTAATCATTAGGACTAAAAATGCACTTGGATAGGAGCACTAAAAGTAGACACTAGTGGTATTGATGTTATAGTCCAAGTTAGGTGTTATTTTCCTTAGCTGATAGGACCTAGGGGGATGGATTTTTCATAGAAAGAGTAGTTTGGCTAATCTAGGATTAAGTTTAGAAGGTTAGAAATGAATGAGAATCAATGAAAATATGGTTATGAGGGTCATGAAAGAAAGGAGGGACCTATGGGTTAGGTGTCATTAGACACACTCAAGTTACCAATTTTCACATTTTATATGAATATACATATCATAGAATACATGGGCATCATACAGATAATTGTTTGGCTTTAAAGAAAAATATACAAAGTATCATTGGTATTTGCTAGGTTGCAGAGCTAAAAGCTTCACTAATGCAAACAGGGATGGAGGTTGCAAAGAGTTTACTGAGTGTCACAGACACCAGCGTCGATCAGGCCAATCGAAGTCGGCAAGGTACAGATAGGAAGCAATCGATGTCAGTCATAAGTCAGCTGGCGTTGGCATCCCTAGGCAGACAGGGATTGACGTCGGTCACCTGTGTGGTTTGAACTATAAATGTTATGGGTAGTTAGTTAATGAACCAAGTGTTTACATGTCAAGAGCCAAATTTAGACTAGGAGCTGTGGATCTATTTATTGTAATTAGATATCTAGTTATTGTTTGGATGAGATCTATATAATAGACTCATGGATTGTATTGTAAGGTGTTCTAGTTTTGAGTTGAGCAAAGTTAGCTCCTTTTGTGTGTGAGGTGAGCAAGGGTGTTCCTCCTAGTTCCACAACAATACCAAGGTGGGTGCTGGTTTTGGAGAGTCAGCAAGATTCTTCACGGGTGTAGGATCTTGGTCATCAGGTGTGCATGACTACTTTAGGAGATCTACATAGTAAGTAAGATCATTGATCTATAGGTGTATGTGTGTGCATGATCTAGGTTTGCAGGTGTGCAACTAGATTGATTTATAGGTGTGCAAGATTAGGGAGGACAATAACACAATAGGGAGCAGGATCAGGTAGGATCTACTTGGAGTACAGTGTATACTCAGAAGGAGAGCAAAGAGGAAGGCAAGGTAGTTCCTTCCATAAGTAAGATCAGATTGGGTTGCAGGTTGTTGCAGTTTAGGTGAGATCTACTTGAAGTAAGATTGTGTACTTGTGGAGTGCGTGGAGCACAGGAGTACTGGAAGTAGTGGATACTGGCTGGTTGGAGGTGAACACCAACTCTGTGTTTGAGTTGTGTGTTGTGACCGTAAGAGAGAGAGCTTTGAGAGAATATTTATTGTTTATGCCCTAGAGGTGTGGGAGCCCTAGAGGTGTGTAAGGAAGAAGAACTGTGGCAATCTTCTTTATTATATTTCCTTCTGGAAGAGTTTTAATACAAGTTATGTATTGTCTCTCATATTCTGTGTTATTTCTAAATTCTAGTTACTTGTGATTATGGTTAATTCCGCATGTAAGTTGCTTGTATTTGGTAATCAATTGTGTGCTTTCGTTATTTCCCAACAAGTGGTATCAGAGCTAAGGTTGTAGGGAGCAGGTTTTGTGTTTGGTTATAGGTCACTCTCAGGGGTTTTCGATTGAGTGGGAGTAGAGCAATGGCAGAAGAAAGTAAGCTAAGAATGGAGGAGTTGAAAAGCATGAATGGTCACTAACGGTCCTATGGAAAGAAAGAGCAAGGAAAAGAATATTGTTGGTTGGTAAAAGATCAGCATGAAGGAACCGAAGAAGCAGATGTTGCAGGTGATGTGGCACAGGATGCTCTAGTATGTTTCTTGGATAAAGTACAATCTTGTTTTATAGATTCTATTGCCTCTTTCCATGTAGTCTGAAATAGAGTATCTTTTCATGGTAAGGTCTTTGGAGACTTTGGAAAGATTTATTTAGGGGATGGTGAGCCTTGTCAAAGAATTGGCAAAGGGGAAGTGAAGCTAAAATTGTAGGTGGCCAACATATGGATGTTGAAGGAGGTCATGCAGGTCCCGATCTTGGAGATAAGACTATTTTCTTTAAGGAAGTTGGGTGATGAGAGATGCACAAAAACTCTCATAGTGAATGCACTTGAATTAGCTGGTGGTAAGAAAGCAAGTACTCTTTATCTACTTGCTTATATTACTGATTCTTCTTCTGTTGCAGAGACATGGCTTTATAGGCTTGGTCACATGAGCAAGAAGCGATTGCATGTTCTTAAGTGGAAGACAAATGTGTTTGATAGACTTAAGAACTGGAAAGCCTTGGTGTTCTTAGAGGAGATGACAGATAGAGTTTAGTGGATGGGGCTAGATACTTCTGAGCAGGATAGTTTGGACATGGGTTTTGATTCAAAGGAGCTCGCAAGTAAAAAGTCATCACTCACAGGTGAACACAGGTACTGGCATTAGTCAAGGGGAACCAACATCGAATAGACAGGTGCCGATGTTAGTCATGTGCAAACTAAAGCCGGCAATGTTAGGTAGAGTAAGACCGACATCAGTCAAGAGGACCGACATTGGCAATAGGAGACACTGATGTCGATAGAGCTGGTAGTCAGGATAGGTGCATGGAAACTGACGTCGATCGAATGCAGACTATGTAGTGACCGAGGTCGGTCACTGTAACAGATTTTGGGTAGACAGCAACCTGTCAAAGAGTCTCAAACACCCATATGGAGGACTGAAGGTGGTAAGTAAGCCTCAAATTCATTGTTCCTCTTCTTTATACTCGTTGCTGACTGTAGAGTAGGAAGGATCTAAGAAACAGTGGGAGCGTGGTAGGAATATGATGCAGAACCAAACATGAGATTTGGTAGGGTTGCCAGCTGGTATGAAAGCATAGAGACGAATGGATTCCTTAGTTGAAGAATAGAGAGAACGGACACATGAGATAGAAGACTAGGTCATATGGTCTTGAGGAAGCTGCAGGACAGTGGTACAGGGTTTGATAGGTGGATGACAAAGTAGGGCTTTAGTCAATGTCGATGTAACCATTATGTTTGTCTTACCAGGGAGATGATGATTACAACATTATCTTGTTACTGTATGTGGATGGTATGCTAGCTAGCAGGTTTGTACATACAGGGTTTTGCTGAGCTAAGGGTAAGGTTAGTTCAATGGCATGTCATGGAGGATTTGGAGTAGCGAAATTCTTTGGCATGAGAGACATGAAGATCATAGGTTGATTTTGTCTCCAGTGGGAGCTGATGTGAATCAAGTGTTGGTGAGGTTCAGGATGCAGAATCAGAGCACACTAAGGGCTGAACAATTTAGTGTCCAAAATCACATGAGGTCTAGTATAGACCTAAGTTTTCCCAAGCAGTAGGAGCTGTCAGAGAATTTAGGAGCCAATTCAGGGAAGTGGGTTCTCAGGTATTTAAGAGGGACCAGTAGTAGGGATTCATGTTATGCAGGGTCAGAACTTCACTACATGGGTTTGTAGGTTCAGATGTGGTAGGGTACTCAGATGACAGGAGGTGCACCATAGGTTGTGTGGTGGTTGGTCTTCAGGGTTAATCTTAAAGAGGGATATAAGCCAAGAAACAGATTAGATGGGGTACAGGTACAGGTACAGTGCAACTATTTATCTCCAAGTGGGAGATTGTTAGGTTGTGGAGCTAAAAGCTTCACTGATGCAAATAGGGATGGAGGTTGTAGAGAGTTTGTTGAGTGTCATAGACACCAGTGTCGGTTAGGCTAATCAACGTTGGTAGGGTATAGATAAGAAGCAACTAACATCAGTCATAAGTCAGCCAGCGTCGACACCCCCAGGCAGACAGGGACCGATGTCGGTCACCTGTACGGTTTAAACTGTGAATGTTACAGGCAGTTAGTTAATGAACCAAGTGTTTGCATGTCAAGAGCCAAATTTAGACTAGGAGCTGTGGATCTAATTATTGTAATGAGATGTCTAATTATTATTTAGATGAGATCTATATAATAGACTCATGGACTGTATTGTAAGGTGTTCCAGTTTTGAGTTGAGCAAAGTTAGCTCCTTCTGTGTGTGAGGTGAGCAAGGGTGTTCCTCCTAGTTCCATAGTAGTACCAGGGTGGGCGCTGGTTTTGGAGAGTCAGCAAGATTCTTCACGGGTGTAGGATCTTGGTCATTAGGTGTGCATGGCTACTTTAAGAGATCTACATGGTAAGTAAGATCATTGATTTGTAGGTCTATGTGTGTGCATGATCTAGGTTTGCAGGTGTGCAGAACTAGATTGATTTGCAAGTGTGTAAGATCAAGGAGGATAGAAACACAATATGGAGCAGGATCAGGCAAGATCTACTTGGAGTACAGTGTGTACTCAGAAAGAGAGCAAAGAATAAGGCAAGGTAGTTCCTTCCATAAGTAAGATCAGATTGGGTTACAGGTTGTTGCAGTTCAAGGGAGATCTACTTGAAGTATGATTGTGTACTTGTGGAGTGCATGGAGCATAGGAGTACTGGCAGTAGTGGATATTGGCTGGTTGGAGGTGAACACCAACTCTGTGTTTGAGTTGTGTGTTGTGACCGTAAGAGAGAGAGCTTTGAGGGAAGATTTATTGTTTATGCCCTAGACGTGTGGGAGCCCTAGAGGTGTGTAAGGAAGAAGAACTATGGCAATCTTCTTTGTTGTATTTCCTTTCGAAAGAGTTTTAATACAAGTTGTGTAGTCTCTCATATTTTGTGTTATTTTTGAATTCTAGTTACTTGTGATTCTGGTTAATTCTGCATGTAAGTTGATTGTATTTGGTAATCAATTGTGTGATTCCATTATTTCCCAATAGTATTAGTGATCCTATAATAGATACATCAAACAAGCAATAAACTCAAATCATGAATTCGTCTCCTAAAGAGAAAATTTGGAGACAAAAAAGATAAATTATAGAATGAAAACTTTCAAAAAGAATAATCTGACAAAGATAAATTACAAAAGTAATATATCAAAAAGGAAAAGTTACTAAAATAGAATTTAGAGAAAATACAACAACAAATTCAAGTCGAATAAATCATATTAAAATATTTTATCTCAAAATAAGTTCATAATAAAAATGTTCCTACAAAGTCCAATGATACAAATATGGTTTATAAGTATTCACACATAAAAGATCAAGATAAAAAATCAAGGTTACAAAAGGAAAATGTAGAAAAGAAAAGGTTTAAAAGGGAACAATTGGAAAGAGTTAAATTACTAAAATAAAAAAGTGAGAAATAACAAGTGAAAAAAAGACAAATTATAAAAATCAAGGTTACAAAATCTAAAACAAGAAAGGTTACAAAAAGATCAATTACCAAGAAAGAAATTACAAGAACAAATTCAAGGTAAACATAAAGATACATTTATCAAAAGGTTGATCATGAGTGAATTTCCAAATAAAAATGTTACTAAAAAAGTATAATGATATCAATATGGTTTCTAAGGATTCAAACATCATATCTATTTCACACATAGATGAACAAGACAAGTTTAATACCACAAAATTTATGGTTACATCTTCAAGCCAAAATGTCAAAGAAAAAATTACCTCTCTTCCTAGTATTATAACAATGATAAATGATTATTCTCTAATTTATAATGAGATACAATATCCTCACAATAATGAACATCCTCAAGAGAAACATAATTTCAAGAAGAAAAATCAAATATATGATACAATAAAATTTTCATATATTAATGTAAAATATAACAAGAGTGGCATAACACAATCTCAAGATAGAAAAGATGACTATTATTATGATAATTATTATGAGGACTATGACTGGAATGATACAACTAATATGTAGGAAAAAATTAGAAATATAAATGATGGGTATAACATAAATGATCTAGGAACTACACAAAGGCATCCACTTGATGAGATATTTAACTTATAGTAACATAATCTGATTGTACATATCTTATGGAATATTGTGTATTTTTATACTATTTGTTTGCATGTACAAGTTAATGATCCATTCTTATATGCCATAGTATTTTTTTGACTTACTATAATTTTGGTGCTTCTCTTTCACTTTCAAGATCTAGAAAAATAAAAATAATGATTAATTCTAATAAAATTCCCATTTATCTCTCTATTAGCATAATTTACACTAAAACTATATCATTTTCCCTATAGAATAAAATTACACAAAATAATTCATCATCATTTACCATTACTTTCCTAGTGAACTGATCTTGTCCTTTGTCATTTTATTCCCAAAATCTTCATTTCCAAACTACAAAAGATAAATTATTTCAATGTTCAGATAAATCAATCAATTTTGGGATGTAATTTCTTGTCTTCATGAAAAATATCTTGTCTCAAGTTTTATTCTTTCTACATGAAACATATTTCAACAAGTGTATATTTGACAAAATGAGAATGTACAATCAGTTATTTGTGTACCATTTTTTGGTCTCTTACATATTTCTAACAATTCTAATTCACATTCTATGTGGGGAAATTTGATTATGTTTGTCCATTCAAATATTTTATAATGCATCTATTTCATTGACACTTGTTGTGAACAATACACATTTTTCACCCTTTTTCTATTTTTGACACCTCTCTTTCATTTCATTTTTTCCATTGTTAATCTTCATATTATAAATATACAAAAAAATCATACACTTTTAAAAAATTTAAAAAAATTCAAATATTAAAAAAATCTAAAATCACGACTTGAACATAATTAAAAATATAGTTTACATCTCTACAATATGTAATTTAACTCATGATTAATAGATAACATATTATTTTTATATCACACATTCATTTTAGGGGTATCTTTAAAGTGTTGTGTATTACATATAAGCATTTTTTAAGATTAAGATGTTGGAATTTCCTTTGCCCATTGGCATTGTTAATCTAGGGGCATATTATTTGTAGGTGATAATATACATGTGTTATCATTATATAACCTATATATTGTTTTGTGTTCATCTTATTCAAAAATTTCTTTATAACATATCTATCTTATATAGTGTACATAAACATGTTATTTGCTAGGTTATGATCACATGACATATGCAGAGTTTAGACTACAATTGTTAATTCTTTGGTCCATTGATGTTATTTAATTTTATATAGTAAATTATAACTTTGTATTTCCATTCTATCAGCCCTTGGACCTTTTGTGAAAGTACTTGATTGATGCATCTCAATGCGATCTTGATGGTTTTTTGTGACATTTGAACATGTCCTTTCTATTTTGGTTTTTTCTTTCATTGTGTTTTTTGTGTGTTTTATTTTGAGTTTGATGAGTTTGATAAGTGTCGTGATCCATATCATACACTATTATCATACTAACATACCAAATTTATGAGCTTTATTGATACATTTTATAGGCCTTACCTCTTAATTTATATGTAAACTTAAAATTTTAGTATACTAACACACATTTATATATGCTAAAATTTTGAATGGTAATATCTTTACTATGCATGTTTCAATCTAAATTTTTATTTTAAGATGAGTGAATTTTTAGGATCAATTCCCTCACTTCAAAATGGGGGCATATGATTGGGTTTATCATGCATGAGATGAACCATTTTCAAAGAGAAAAAAGAGTGGTTTTAAAGTTGTAAAATATTTCAAATTTTAGTTATTATCACATATTATAGGTGCATGTGCAATCTTATTATAGTTTCAAATAATCACGTTCACATATTTAAATGGTTTCAAAAATAATTTATAATGATCATTCTCATGGTGTTTCAAATTATATAATTACAATGGGGCATTATATATGTTTATGCCACATTATTCATTCTACATTTTTAGTTTTAGACATGGTAGGAGCATGGGTGTACTCTATTCTCTTGTGAGCACATTTAAAGGAACAAAATTACAATTAAATTTATAATCCATCTGCAATGATTAATCTAGTTTAGGTGCATAATGCATTACTTGGCATTCATTGTGCACTCCAACATTATGTGTGATTATTTTTTAGTATTTTAACATGTTTAATGTCTTGGTATTAAAAATAACAACAGAGGTAAATTGAGGTTTAACATCCTTCAATGGGTATTATTTTCATTCCAAAAGTGTAAATTCTTATATGGGTTTGATCACCTCCAACTTTATTTAATGGTTTAGCTAAGGAACATATTCTCGAAGTGATTCATGGGAGATAATAATTCTCCAATGCTTCAAGGAAACATCATCACAAAAAAAATCATGGAAATAAAAATTCATTTCAAACATATAAGTTTTCTAATTTGATACTTTCATTTTAATTATAAAATTGTAAAAAAAAATCTTCAAATTTAGAAAAGTTCATTTCAAAATATAGATTTTTAAATCTCAAGCAAAATTTCAAATGTTCAAATTCAAATTTTTTATATTTTAGTTTTCAAAATAATGAATTAAATAATTCATTTATATTTTTAGGGTTTTTTGAAGTGTACGATACCTTTCACAATTGAATTATTCATATCAAATAAAAAGTGGGTCTTACTCACTAAGGTATGACTTTACTTTAACTCTAGTAATTTCATTTATAGACTAAATGTAGGGGGAGGGGGATGTTATAAACTAAATATGGTCACAAATATTTGACCATGTGTATTTTACCCATTCTTATCCTTAATTAACTTGTGTATTTAATTAGTACATATTTTTATATTTTGTCATATAATAAGACTAAGAGAAAACCCATTTTATCCTAAAATCATCATCTGTCACATATAAAATTTTATGATTCCCAAAATTAGCTTTATGCATCCATTTTATTTATCTTAAACCCAATTTTTAACACTTTTCCCTTTAAGACAAAATTTTTAAATAGGGATGATAGTGTTGGGTGTACATATTCATATATAGTGTTCCTCTCCTTTTCTTGCTAATGAACATAGTTTCAAATTAAACTTGCTCGATGGTCATCCTCTATGTTTTTAGGCTTCCTAGTGTGTGGTAAACCATTTAGAATTATTATAAAGGCACATTAAAATAAATTATTACACAATTGGTAAATTTTAATTAAAATCCTTATTGACACAAGTACACATTAAAAAAACTACCTATTCTTCCCAATTCAGGTTCAAATCACTTCAACAAGTCCTCAACCATGTTCTAAATTAGTTTTATGTCACTCAAATACCACATGACAAAGTATCCAACATAATTATATATGCATTCATATATTCAAAGTATCACACTTTCACAAATAACTTAAGTTAGAGAACTAATTTGGACTTGATTTCCCTCTTTGAAGTAAATTGGATATGTAGTAAATGTTTAGTCATCATGGGATGACTCGGGCTAGCTTAACTTGATTACACTCCTCTAACCCATGATTGTATGCATTATTAAGGTTTGTAACCTCAACATGTTATCTTAATTTCTTTTTCACACTTATGACAATCCAAACATTTCATATAGACTCACATCACTCTACCACACCTAATTGCTAGGCTAATTTTATTATTTTTTAGAGAGGACAAGACTTTAAGATAAGATAGTACCAGCTAGTGTTTATGTCCATTTATAACAATCATTTTAGTGTATGACCTTAGATCCATCTTCTGAGAGGATTCTCAATTTTCTCATGTCTTCCTAATTTTACATTCCTTTAATCAGCACAGTCGATCATATGGCTCATAAATCTAATTTAATCTCTCAAGTTCATAGTTTAGCCTTACTTATCATTGTTTTGTTTCATCTATTTCAATGATTTACCTTAAATTTTTTATTTAAAATTTATTTTATAGTACACTCCATTATTCTATTCTATTTATGTAAATTAGGGTTAATTTCAATATTAATTCAATTAATAATAAAAAAGTAAGCATAGGATGTGTTATTTGTTTTCTTATAACTTTACTAATGATACTATCAAGTTGGTGCCCATATGAAGGAGGAGGATCACATTGTATGCATAATGTACTTTAGAATTATCTTTTTTATTTTTTACTTTATATCTAGAAAATGATTTAAATTACTTTTTGATCTTTGAATTGTCATTTGATTGTGTCTATGCCTATTCATTAGGTGTTCCAATATAAGTAATATTATCATCAATGAGATCTTGAATATTTTTCATGATCTTAAAAAATCAATTTTTGAAATACCAATATATTTATGGTAGTCATAATTTTCACTGCCATCAAAAAATTAGATCATGGTCTAGACATGTCTACTTCCATTGGTGGAGGAATAATGATGATATTACATTTAAGTAGATTTTGAAATAATGCATGAGTAGGTGATGGTAAACTTGAGAATTACATGCTTGATGGATATTTTTATTGAATATTTTATTTTGGTTTTGAGATATCATTAACTCTAATCGTAGCTTCATTATTTATTTCATTAGGTTTTATCCTATTATTTTAATTGCTTAGAAACTCTACATTGAAGTAGAAGGAGAATTTTAAGTTTACTTGAGCTTATTTAAATTAATAAAGTTGACTTCAAGTTATTTGAATATATGGTATAATTCATCAAAACATATGAACTTATCAAATATAATTGAATCTTGGAGTGGATATATAAAACTTTGAGTGAATATGTCTTGGTGGTCATTGTCAACCATTTTATTTTTTATTTTTTCTAGAATAGTCTTGTATCTTCGAACATATTTGTTGATTGTTTCATTAGACCATTTTTTTATCATTTTAATTTGAGCATTTGATATATTTTCACTAATGTTGATAGAAAAGTGTGTTAAAAATTGGCTTACTAAAGGATTAAAATCCTTTATTGATTGAATAAGAATATCTAATGCCTTATAAGAGCATATTATTTGAGACTTATTAAAAAGATATTTGCCAAAAATTGCCATTATCTAATAGTTTAAACAAGATACATGGAATGCTTCACAAATGTTGTTAAGGATTAACTGTCTTAATATAAAGGATGTTTAGGAGCCACAAAGATAAATAGTAATTGATATGATGAAATTTTGAGTGATAAATGGTTATGAAATAAGGAACATGAATCCATGAATGGGTTAGTATGATAAAGTATTTTCTCAAGGTGAGATAGCTTAGATTGTAAGGCAAAATCTATATTTTCAAGAGTAGTATCTATAGAGATAATTAAGGGGGTATAATTATCATGAGTAGGAATATGCATGGATACTTGTTAGAAAAAAAGTGATATTCCAAAACTAAGGGATGATGTTATACCTAAATGGATGCAATAGTACTATTGATGCCTAAATTTCATCCCTCAGGTTTACACAATAAATCTATGGGAAGCTTCATAGATGTGGGACCAAATACAATCTATAAAGTGACCTCTAGGATTTTAGAATCCATCTCTTCATTCTATTGTTTTTTTTTTTTTGTGGGGGGGGGGGTGAAAAAAGATAGAGAGAAAATAGTAAACAATATGAAAGTAAATCCAACTAAGGTGATGTGTTGGAAGTTTTAGGATATTTAACATAAACTTCCATAAAATAGCATAAAACTTTAAACACCATAGATCACAAAGGAGCTTAAAATCATGAAGTAAGATCTACACTATAGAAGTAGAAGAAAAGAGATAGTAGATAGAGAGAATTTTAACCCTAAATAACACATAACACCACATCCTCTTCATTATGGATAGGGAACTAAATATAGAAGGCCGTGGAAGGCACATACAAAGTATCTACTAACATCCATGAGGTGCACCTGCTAAGGTTGTGGTAAAAAGAACTCTAACTACTACTATTCCCTAGTTTATTATAATGGATGTTTAGAGAAATATTAATGTGAAAATAAAATAATTGATTGCCTGCTTATGGAGGGGAAGAACCTCAAATATATATATATATATATATATATATATATATATATATATATATGCAGAATAATTTCTCAAAGAGATGGTAGCAAGATATTTCACCACTTGTGCCCATGATGTTGTTATAACTAAAAGTTATTTGGAACTAATGAGTGTAATTAATCCCTATATCTTGGGTATGGTGTAACCTCATCTTCCTGTTAAGGCCACTATGCTTATGATAAGTAGGGTGGTATCACATGTTTATTCCTAGAGTTATCTGCTCATGCCCTTTTTAGTGGCCTTGGTCCCTCCTTAGGTTTAATATATCTCACTTTAGGTGAAGCTTAAAGTGTTTGAAAAACTTGTTTGGAAGGGGGGAGCAACATCTCAATCTAATGGCACTCCTTCAATTTCTATAAATTGGTAACCTCCTTGGATAAGCATGAGGATGACACATGTCAAATTGATGCTTCTCCAGACGGACTACAGGTTTTATGGGCATGTTTGAGCATAAGAGAACCACGTGTCATGCTGGTACTTCCTTTGAGAAAGATAGACATTCACTTTCTAAGATGAGTGCATGGATGCCATGTGGTAAATTTACATTTAAATATTGTATTAACTATTTTGTAGGTCCCCTTAATCTTGTTGACAAATGGTGCTACTTTGAGGTCTAACCCAAAATGAATAATTTTGAAGAGTACAAGGGTGACACGTGTTGAGCTAGCATTCCTCCTTGAGGGGAATAAAACTTTACCTAAGCTAGATGAGTGTTAGGATGACATATGGAGGAAGTGGAATGTGGCTAGCACTTAGGAAAATTTTGAGAAAAGGGGACCAAAGAAAGAAAGGGCCTCAAGAGGCACTGAGGAAATATGTACTATCCAGTGAATCCAAAATTATGACTTGAACTACTCCCAAAAATCATCAATTATGGATTTATGATCCACAGTTCATGGTGACTCACAAGGGAGTCTCCCTATAGACGGATGAACCCAAAACTTCTATTGCTTAGACTAGTCAATGAAAAATTTACAATAAGGGAGGAAGATGGATACTTATAACTTTTGAAGGGCTGCCTATAAAGGCACCCATTATTCCTCCTTTAGTTACGTCCTTTTCTTGAGAGCCTTGAAGGCTCTATCCAAGTCAATTATCTCTTTAAAGGAGAAATTTACCAAGCCTTTGATCCCTGCTAGTGTCTAAAACTCCAATTGGGTGAGTGGGTGAAAAACCATCTCCACTTCATTAATGTTTAATGTTTGATCAAGAGTTGTGAAGATGGTATAGTCTTTATACTTCTATTCAAATAGTGCCTTGATCTAATCCTTAGGGAAAATATTATTATTGACCAAAAAAGGATAGGGGTTTCCCAATTGGACTAATTGTTCTATACATCCCTTCCTTTTTTGGACCACTTATTCTAAGGCATTAAGAAATACCTTGTATTTTTTCTACCTTATTTCAACCTAGGAACTCATTAAATTATATCATTGCCTACCTTTAGTTAGCCACCCTTACTACCTGTAGTATTTTAGGTGAAGTGTTGTAGAGATTTTAGACTAGGATTTGTGAGTCCATAACCTTGGGGTGATAAAGGTGATCTCACTTGGGTGGTCAACTTCTATACATCAGTAATAAAAATAAGCATCGTCTTCAAGCTTGTTGTCATGACCTTGATCCATTCCTAGTAAAACTTGTATAGTTATTGGATTAGGGGAAGGATTTTGAAACTTGAGGGTGAATGATGAGGTCTTTTTTAGTAATTTAATCTCCTGGTCTTTTATCAAATAGTCTTATTGTATTGAGTTCCTTTGTTGTTGGAGTTCCCAAACTATATTGAAAATCTTTTTGTAGATTGTAGCCAACTTTACTTCTACCTTTTATAGTTTGGTTTCAATAGCTATCCACTTGTTAGCTTCATCTTGGAAGATTTTCATCTTGATGTAGCCTTCGCTGTTAGTCCTCACCTGATTGAGATCAATATCTTTGGTTTTAGCCTTAACATCAAGGCATTCAACTATGGCCTTAACCTTGATGAGTTCTTATTTGGTTTTATCCACCTAATAGGCTACCTTGATGTAGTCCATAGTTATAGACCTCTATGTTTCCTCCATAAGATTGACCTTGTTAGTGGGTCAGGCTTAGCTAAGGTTAATCCTAATGGATTGGATGGTGTAGTCCCCCAACTACATCTTCTCTAGGGATTAACTACCTGAAGGGTCAGATGGGAAACTAGGAGTAACTATTGTCTAGTGTCATAAAATGACTGCATGTATGGTTGGGCATTAACCTTGGCTCATTTTCCCATTTTCTTCTCCATTTAGATTGCTTGGGATGCCCTCACTACATCTATAGATTACTTGAATTGATCCTATGCTTGAATGATTTCACCTACAAAATGGGTTTCTTATAGCAGTACAAATGGGATGGATAACTATTGTTATGAAGCAGTGGACCCTAATCTTGTGGAAGTAAGTGAAGGAAAAATGAGGGATGAAGGTGAAAAAGGTAGGAGCCCATAGGGTGGGGATAATGGTGACTATGAAAGGAGTGAGGATGAGGTAGATAATGATGGTGGGGGAGTGAGTAATGGCACATGAGAAGAGATGGGAATGGTAGAAGAAAATGGGTCAGCCTTGGTAGTGGTCTGAATAGATGAGGATAATATTGGGGCTAATGAAGTGTTGGGTTTGGAAGTGGAAATTGACACAACCTATAATGGGGCTACCAAGGCTAAAGAAGAGGTGACAACAAGAGTCAAAATGTTTTTTTATGGGTGGAAATGATGACTTAACTTATGTTAGATCTATAGAGGGAGATGGGAAAGTAGTAAAAGAAGTAGAGGTAGAAATAAGGGGACCTAAGAAGTGGATCTTGTTTTCTGGAGGGGCCATTGGTGGGATGGAAATAAGGGCCTTGATATATTTGAGTTGAGATGACCCAACCACAAGGTGCCTAAATGGAACCCATTGTTACTCAAATTTTGTAACATAAGGGAACAAGGGTAGTAGCCATGTCAGTAGGGGTTGGACCATCGTGACTATTGCTTTTACTATTTTATTTTTGGAGAGGTGTCTCTAGCCTCCACTTTGGGGGTATCTTCTTCTTTATAATTATTAGACACCTCAATATTTGGTGTGGACTCATATTCTAATGCATTATCTTTTAGGTGGACTTCATCCCATAACTTTTCAAATTTCTCATCCAGGGCATCTTCATACAAACCAACGTGTGGTTTGTAAAACTCATATTTGTAATTTAAGAAGGTAGATTTCTTCTCTTGAATCCAACCTAAGTCATTTATCTACTTTTTCATCCCTCTTTATAGATTCTTAGTGGGGTCAAAATCTCAAACCTTATTATAAAAAGACTCCCATTGTTTGGGAACATCTTGCAAGATTAGGGCTAGGTCCATGTAATTTTGAGGGAAGTCCTTCGTAAGAGACTAACTTAGCTCTAAGTAGGGATGATCCTAGTGCTTGAGTACATTGAAAATCTTCAATACTACTATATATCTCATTAAGTCACAATCCCATTGATCATATATTATGTCAAGGTCTAGCTCTACTAGCTTGGCCACAAGGAGATGTCCTTGGTGCCTTTTCTAGATAATGATTGCATTCTTTGAAAAAGGGATGTCATATAGACCCTTTTTCTTCTTTCTTTCCCTATAGGTGAAGTTCACGTTATTGAGTTATTGAGATAACTTGAGGGTCAAGGTCCCATGAATCAGCATATAGGGGAATCATAAAGGCTCTCTTACAAACCCATGTGCTCAAATGAATGAAAAATGGTCCTCTTAGAACCAATTGATCATGACTTTTTTGCCTTTGAGCCATGTTTGCTGCTCATTCATCATCTATGGGATGACATCCTACCCACTAATATCCATGAGAACTAGAACCATAAACTACTTTGAGAACTCATAGTTATCCCCCATGATCAAAAGGATGGGGGTCCAGATGGTGACTAGGGATATGATGTTGGGGAAAACATATATATCTATGGCATTCAACTAAAGATGCTTAGAAAAGAACTTGGAGTGATGGTAGAGTATCAAGTGCATGAGATAAGATGGATATTGAAAGGTACCCATCATTGAGAAATTGTGTAGCTCTTCTCTCATAGTGTAGGTGATGGCTTCAGTTAAGTCCATCCCTAAATGCTTTCACATTCTCTATCATGGCCATAAGGAAGATCATGCCTAGATATAACTCCTTGATTTTGGTACTAGTATCCATGTCTAAGATGAATGCTAGCATGGATAGAGTGTCATTTACATTCTATGCAGGGAAAGTCAACAAGTGTAGGGGCATGGGAGGCATCTCTATGATCCTTTGGTTGAGAATGGACCCAAGTAAATGTGCCTTATCCTCCACTTGGGATTCCCAAAGGCTTTAGAGGCTTTTAAATGTTGTAGGTGATAGTGTTGGGATTATGTGGGAGTTAGAACATTTTGCTAACATTGTTTTTGACAATATTGATCCTAAGATAAGCATTCCCTATAATTATGTTGGTTTAGGCATCATACTTTTATGTGTAGATGGAAACAACTTTGAGGAAAGGGTTCACATAGGGAACCATTTGTTACACTAAGGTGTAGTCCCATATTTTGCACTCAAATGAGGTATACTCCTTCTTGTTGATCCTATTGAGCTTTAAAGCATAACACCCTCTCTCAAATTTTTAGGATTATGGGCCAACTCTAGATCAAAAATTTTATCTATTGATTCAATTACCAAATCATTATCTTTATAGGGTCCCTTCATTACCAGCATGGTATTGGGAACCTTCCTTTTTGCTTGGGTAGGGGCTAAATCATAGGACTTACTCATGGTGTGCATGGTAGGAGGAGTTCCTCAACTACTTGAATAATGACTTCTCTATTTTGAGGGGTGCTTCCCACTTCTTGAAGATGATTTAGAATCCTCCATTACCTAATAATTTAAATACTATTTCAAAAGATATCTCTCTACTTCTTCTAGAAAAGATGGGTCAGTGGTTTCTGCTTCTTCCTCTTAATTCTTGGGCTTCCTCTTTTACTTGCTTCAGCTATTGGATTCTCTTTTCATAATTACAAAGTGTCAAAGTGTTTGCCTTAAGATGTTGCTTATTTAGGTAACTCATCATGGAAAATTAAAAAATGAGCACCCTCATAAATGGTAAGAGTGGTACACACACTTGAAGGGCCATCTTTCAAAAGATTTGTGGCAATCATTATAGGGAAACATGCATAATAGATTTTTGACATTAATGATAGAGGAAATGGGTATATAACCATTTTTTAGGGAACATTTTTGAAGATATGGAGAGATTAGGGAGAGGACATGTGGTGATCAGATCAGCCACTTGTGCCAACACCACTTATTTGGAAAGGAACAATGAAAAGAAAGGAAAACAATAAGGGAAACAATAATGAGGAAAGGAAACACAATAATCAACTATCTAATTATATACAAGGGATGATGGGAAGTCAATTGAAATACTTTAGGTTGATCCCATTGATGGGGATGTCTAAGACATTTGCCTCCAAATATTCTAGTTTGAAAGCATTTCCCTACCTACTGACAATATGAAAAGGTCCTCTCTATAGAGAATGAATTTTTTCATGCTACCCTAGCTTTACATCTTGCTAATCATACTTAAGGACTAGGTCCATAAGTTTGAATCTTGGGTCTAATAATTTTTTATCAAACCATCTTTTTACTACTTTCTATCATACAATCTTTGCATCACCCATCAGCTCCCTTGACTCTTGGAGTTTGAGTAATTTGGAAAACTAAACCTTGATCACTCCATTCTATTCGATATCAATAGCCTTTTAGCACTATTACATGGGAATTTTTGAAGACACCAACATCGCTACTTCTTTCTATAAGAAGCTTGTATAAAGAATTTTTTAGGATGCCTCAGGGTGATTTGATCTACCCATAGAGCTATTTTCATGTGCAAGTGTCAGTCTCTTTACTCATCATTACCCATTCTCTTGATCAGCTACATTAGGGCCTTATTTATAGACTCCACCAATCCATTTCCCTGTGGGTAGTAATTAGATGAAGTCTTCAATAAAACACCATTCTAGAGAACAAATTCAAAAATTTTAGACCTGAAGAAGGCTTTCACATTATCCAAAATGATCTTTTTGGCGAGCCAAATATAGCCATGATATTTTTATAAAAGTTAATAATTACATTTTTGGTTACTTCTTTTAATAGGATTACTTTGGTCCACTTGGTGAAGTAATCAATGGTTATCAGTATCCATTTATGACCCATGTTAGAGACTAGATTGATCCTTTTGATAAAGTCTAAACCCCATTATGTAAAGGTTCATCGGTCACAATCAAATTGAGAGGCATGCCTAAATTCTTCCTCTTCCCAATGAAGAATTAATACTTCTTACATCTTTTGATTACTTGATGATAGTCCATGAACATGGTCAGCTAGTAGTATCCTACCCATATGATCTTGGTTGAGTAGCCTTGGCTAATAAAAAGCCACCTAAGGGAGAAAAATGAATATCCTATAGGATATTTTTTACTTGGGGTTTGTTAACACACTTGAAGTGGTCTCTTTCAAAATTCCTCTTGAATAGGACTCCTATGACTAGTGTATAGCTAGACCCTTATAATATTTTAAAATGTTTCTTATATTTAGGGAGACCACTAGAATAACTACCAATTTGCATGAAGTAGATCTAGTTAGTCACTCAAGATTCTTTGGCTTTGAACTAATTCACTAAGGTTATCTCCATCTTGTCTTGGTCTTCCAATGGGAGATTTACACACTAGGATAGGTACTTATAGATTCTTTTTCCTCTAATTACCTTGGTTATCTTGACCTCTATGTCATACTCCAAGATCTTGGTGATCTAGTTGGCCCTCTTCTCTATGATTTCACCCTCCATGATATACTCATGCACACTAGAATTCATGACATACACCATTATTTTACTACCCACCATAAGGTGCCTAATCTTCTTAAGGCCCTTGATGATAGCAAAGACTTGTATTTCTACAAAGTCATATTTAACTTCATACCCATGAAAATTTATAGAATATAACATGATCAAGAGACCCTCCTATTACTTTTGAGTTAGCACTATCGCAAGGCTATACTCATTTGCATACACATACATAATGAAATATTTGGAAAAGTTAGGGTTAAGAAGTATAGGCATGGCAGATATCATACTTTTTATCTTTTTGAATGTTGTTTTCCCTTTAGGTGTCTATTTGAAGGCTTGGTCATTCTTTAGCATTAATGTGATTGGTCTGATCGATCTTATGAAGCTATATATGAATCTACTAATAAAATTGATCTTTTTGAGGAAATATTGGACTCCATTTTTATTTACTAGCAAGGCCAAGTCCCTCATGGCTTTTATCCTCTTTAGGTTGATAGTTATCCCATGTTTAGACACTACATATCCAAGTATCTTACCTTGAGGGTATCTGAAGACCTTTTTTGGGGCTTAAGGACACCCCAAATTCTTGACACCTTTGGAAAAAAAAAATTTAGGTGATCAAAGTGGGCTTCTATCACTATTGAAAATATAATGAGATCATCTAGGCAGATAATGATGATCTGATTAATTAAGCCTTTAAACACTACATCCATCACTCATTGGGATATTTACTCAACATTAGAGATGCCAAAAGGCATCTTTGTATATGTCGAGGTTCCCTAACTTATAGTGAAGGTGGTTTTGTGCTGATCATATTCCTTTACCCACACTAGATTGTACTTAGAGAATCCATCTAAGAGAGAAAACATCTCTGCACTTGCTACTATATGGAGGATCTGCTCCATGGAAGGGAGAAGGTAATGATCCTTTAAGGATGCCTTATTTAGGTCCTTAAAATCTATGCAAAGTTGGACTTTTTTGCTTTTCTTCCACACAGACTAAGTTACATACCTAAGTCAAATTTTTTATTGAATAAATAATCTTCAAATCAATCAATTTCCTAAGCTCTTGGGCCATCAAGGATTTGATCTTTAGATTCACTAGCCATTACTTCTATCAAACTAGTTTGGCTCCTTCTACTAGGTTAATGGTGTGCTAGATGACCTCTTGGTTATATCCCTTTAGGTCATCATAACTCCAAGTGATGATGCCTTTATATCTCTCATAGAAATAAATCAATTATTCCTTATCCCTTTGAGGAAATTCTTTTTTGACCTTTAATTTTCTTCTACCTCTGATGTTGAGTTCATATTAATCTCCCTTATCTATGATAAACCTGTGCTTATCATTTCTGAGATCATCAGAGTTGAAGAGGTTTTTTAGGGTGATAAGTCCCTTTATCTTTTTTTTGGTATTTAGCTACATGATTTGGTCTCTGTATGCCTCCTTAATTTTTAGCTATAGTTTCTTTATGAATTCACAAGATTATTGAAATAAAATTGTAATCTGAGCATCATTTTTAAACACCTACCCATTTTGGCCATTATTCAAGATGGTTGGCCTAATGATGATCCATACCGCTTATTCATTATCAAACAAGTCTATCACTAGGTTGAATTGGGATCCTACTATTACCATTTTGTCAACTTTTGTATTTTTGGCCCTTAAGATGATTTGAATGTTAATAGATTTGAAGGACTTGATTAAGTCCCATATATGGTCATGGTAAGACCTCATACGCATGTTATTCAATATAGCCATCCCAATTACTTGTCTTACAACTATCTCAAAATCACAAAAAATCTTCTAATGCTTGACACCCATTCATTCAGAAAGGATGAGACAATAGACCAAAGCCTCATATTCTACTTCATTATTTGTGAAAGCAAACTAAAAACAAAAATATCTAAGTATCTCTTACCCAGAGGGTGATGTTAATTAGATATTGGATCTAGAGCCAATCTTTCATTTCATGCTATCTAAATGTAGAGTCTAGAGTTTGAAATCATCTCACATGTTACCTTAGTCTTCTTGTCCCTCATGACTCTGGGAAGGACCTAGTTTTCATCATGGTTGATGTAGGTCCTGAAGTTGGTGGCATCAAAATTTGTAAATGGGTCATTCTTAATGAACTCATTAATTAGGGCCTCTTCTTCTAGGCTTTTATCATCTACCACCTTTTCCTCCTTGAGCATCTCTACATAGTGTTTCTCTGTTTCTCTGTCCTTGAGAAAGAGGTGTGTGTTACCTTAAAATTCACCATTACTTCATCCACTATGTGCTCAGGGTGGAGGGGCTTGGATAACACCTTCAACTTTGAACCATATTTGGTTCTTAGTATCAGATGGGACTAGTCTAGTGATAGGTATCCACCAATCTTGGTAGTGACATCCCTTGATAGACATAGCCCAAAGATAGGTGGGATATTTATCACCACAACATCTTATGGTACAGTGATGCTTGAATAGGAGTATAATATGAGAGGAAGAGCCTTGATGATTCCTAAATTTTGAACCCTTTTTCTATCTAGTTGCATCATCCACTTATTCAAGGGCTCATAATTTAATTATAGTGCATCATCTATTTGTTTAGGCATCACTATCATGCCCATGTTTGAGTTGATCATGGAGTTTTGAAACATTTTATTACCCAAAATCAAAGTAAGATATAATGGGGAAGGTTTTGATTTGGTTACCACTTCCTTGGCATTGACGAATGTAAAGGGTATTTAAGGCTGCATGCTCATGTTGGTTCCTTTCTCTTTTTCCTTCACATGCTCTGTGGGTGATTTATTTTATGTAAGTTCCATATTTTACTCTAAGGATTTCCTTAGCAAGGTCTTCTATTCAGGGATGGATAAGACAACCTAGAGGGAAACGTTATTTGGTGCTTTCTTTAGCTACTCCACCATACTATATGACTTTGGGGGTGGGGTGTTAGGATCTTTTAGCTTATTCTATGTTGCTTCATCATGCCTTTGATAGACCATAGGTGGAGGCTAAGGTTCTAGAACCTTTTCAAAGGTTGTTTGAGGCCTTGTAGAGGCTTTAGGGCTCTCAACCAACCTTTTATTTGATCATGTGAAGTAGTCAAATTACACATGTGAGGGTCTATATGCGGGAACTTCATTTATAAATATTGCATCTTCATCTTCTACCTAGGAGAATAGTGTATGTTCTACAACTATTTCTTCCTCTTGTTTTAGGGAAATACCATAGATTTGTGTCATCAAGATAGTGTTTTTGACCACTAGGTATTGGTAGGTATAGACTAAATCTAAAGTATTTCCCTACCATCTCTCTTCAGTGATCTTCTATTGTAAGTTACCATGTGGACAATTTCAAGGTCTGTTAGGTTCTTTACAAGGGAAACACCATGAATTAGAGTTATTGGTGAAGCTATTATTGGTGAAGCTATTATAGCTAGCCACTAGTTATTTATTTATGCTCAGTGATACTATATACAATAGATATGGGACCACAACCATTTGATTGGCAGGTTGTGTCTTATGATTCAGTGCTTGATGATTCAATGCCTAGTTGTTTAGCCCTTGGTAGTTTAGCATTTGCCTCTCTTGGTACTAGTTTTACTAGTACATAGGTCTCCTCTCTTGGTAGTTATTGTAAGATTTCTTTGGAGGAATAACCTATTGCCTTTTGAGATTTATAATCTCATTAGATCAGTTTCTTCAAATACTCTTCACATCATTCATCTCAATAGTCAATGAGGATGCGACAAATGCGCTAACCTAAGTAGGTGGGTATGCATATATGGAAATAGGTGGGGTTCTTGAAATGCTAAGATTTTCTTCTTAAAAAGGCAATGATGTCTTAGGGAACATTGGCATTAGTGGATAGGGAGGGAGTCTTCCTGCATCAATCAGGTTGGTCTCTACCCTTACCATGATGTCATACACATCTGATAATGTCTAGCCTCCAAGTGACTAGATCATAACCATAATATATAAATTGAGGGCCTTAAAATAAAAGATAATGGCCATCCCTGTAGGTGGGTGAGCTACCAATGGAATTCTTTGCCAGGTTTTTTGAATCTGGTGTTGAAATTGATCATGGCTTCTTGCAGGCCCCTTTTGATGGTTATCAATTATTATAAGAGGCAAGATTGATCCACCTTTTCATTAAATTACTCAAATAATTTATCACCTAGTTCATCCCAAGTAGCAATAGTGTTTGTTGGTAAATATCTATACCAATCAAGGGCCCATCCTTTAAAAGAGGCTGCTAGTAGTAGGTTACATTCTAGATATTGACATAGTGGAAGGTGTACACATGAGCCATGTCTTGAAGGTGTTTGACCATTGTCTTGAAATATTCCCCTAAGAATTTTGGTAACCCCTTTAAAGTGTTCAAATGTATGGGGTCCCATTAATCTAGGGGTGTCAATGGGACCATAGGGCTACCACTATCCCATGATACAAAATACCTTGGTATAAAATGCAACATTTATTATTATAGATGTGATCATTGTTGTTGCTATTGTTACATAACATTATGACCTAGAGATATTTGATGAGTAGGAATTACCAAGGGTAGTACAATTAGATTTAGATTATTCATAGTCTATGACCTTGTTACGAGCCTATGGCTCATGAAATCAAACTTCTAGTCTAGAAAACTAGTAGATCGGTCATATTAGGCATGCCCAAAAAGATTTAAAATTGTTGATGCCTAGAGTTTGCACCTAAGGTTTAGAAAAAAATTATATGGGAATCTTCATAGATGTGGGACCAAATTTGGTCTATAAAGTGACCTCTGGTATTTTAGAAACTAACTCTTCATTCCATTTAGGGTGGGTGAAAAGGGATAGAGAGAAAATAATAGATAACATGAAAGTAAATCTAAAAGGTGATGTAATGGAATATTTAGGATATTTAAAATAAACTTGCATAAAATAATGTAAAAATTTAAACACCATATATTTAAAGGAGCTTAAAATCATGAAGTAATAGCTACAACATAAACAAAGATCTACACTATAGAAGCAGAAGAAAAGAGATAACAGACAGAGATAATTTTAACCCAAAATAACACATAACACCATGTCCTCTTCATGGTGGATATGGAACTAAATATAGAAGGCCATGAAAGGCACATAAAAATCATCCACTAACATCTGTGAGGTGAACCTACTAAGGTTTTGAAAAAAGAACTCTAACTACTACTATTACCTAGTCTATTACAATGGTTGTTCAGAGAAATAATAATGCAAAAACAAAATAATCACCTACCCCTTTTAGGAGGGGAAGAACCTAAAATATATATAGGTAGAGAAATTTCTCAAAGATATGATAGCTAGATATTCAACCACTCACACCCATGTGCCATTACAATTGAAAGTGATCTGGAACTAGTGAGTGTAGTTACTTTCTAGATCCTTGGTATGGCATAACCTCCTCTTCTTGTTAAGGCCACTATGCTTAGGAGAAGTAGGGTGGCACAATGTGTCTTCTCTTGGATTTTACTTCTCATGACCTTTTTATCAGCCTTTTCCCCCCTTAGGTTTAAAAAAACTCACTTTAGGTGAAGCTTAAAGTGTTTCAAAATCTTGTTTGGAAGAGGGGACCCACATCTTTGTCTAATGGTGCTCCTTCAATTTTTGGTAACTAATACCCTCCTTGGATAAGCATGGGGATGAAACACATTAAATTAGTTATTCTTTAGAGTGGATGAGGTTTTTATGGGCATGTTTTATTATAACAGAACCATGTGTCATGCTAGCAAAAAGCTAGGTATTCACTCACTAAAATGAGCATGAGGATGCCACATGGTGAAGCTATGTTTGAATACTGCATTAAATACTCCATGGGCCCCCTTTAGTCCTATCGATCAATGGCACTACTTCAAGGTCTGACCCAAAATACATAATTTTGAGGAGAGTGGGGGTAAAACATGTCGATATGGCACTCCTCCTTAAGGGGAATGAAACTTTCCCCAAGTTGGATGAGTATTAGGCCACGACATGGAGGAAGCAAAAATATGCCATCACTTAGTAAAATTTTGAGAAAAGGGTCCTAAAGAAAGAAAAGTCTAAAAAGGGGAAGATGTCGAGAGGCATTGAGGAATTATTTAATACTGAATGAATTTGAAGCCATGATGCAAATTACTACTGAAAATCATCAATTGTGGATATATGATCCATAAGTACAAGTGGAAACATTGGGAAGAATATCTTGGGACCCTATATTTTTATCATATATAGAAACATATAAGAGAGATTTAACCTTGTTTGGATGTGTTTGAAGATATTCCTTAAGTTTTATTCATCGATTCGATGAGATTGTTCATGAATATTGGGTTTTAAAATGAGAGCCATGGTGCAGCCTTCAAGAGGATGTGGAATAAGAAATGGAAGATCCTTTAAAATTATTGATTTAAGATAATGTACAGTATATTCTTCCTCTAACTCCTAACTTGTTTCAAATTCGACAAAAGCTATTGGAAAATAATGACATGATATAATAATGAAAGCATTTTTAATAGGAAGGTCATGAGATTGAACATTAGTTAGTGTATATTCTTGATTAAATTGACATTGAATCCATATATAAACATAATGAATAGCATGATAAAAATTATTACAAGATGTAATAATAAATTACATGATTTTATATAATTATTGACTATATTAGTCACCATGAAGGAGTAAAATCCATTTTCAATTCAAGACTTCAAAATTTTAACAATCATTCAAAGGTTTGAAGGTTCAATCCAGGTTTAATAAAATGGTCTTCACACTCATAAATTTGTATAAGTGTTTTACTCTTTAGATTTTGTATGTTATGACTAGTTAGAACTTGTGTAAATGATTATTTTTATGAAGGATTTGGGTCTTCAAAATATTTATTCTGATGAAACATAGAAAATAAATCTTGAGGAAGTATTTACAAATATTTTTTATAAGTCTTTTCTTCATTAGAGATTCTATGAAGGCTAGTTGAAAGTTTTGTTCCAAACACCAAGATATGTTACACTTTATACATGAAGAGAAAATGTATAGACACTTAGACAACTCTTTGAAATTTTCTTGGAGATATGTGTCATGTTTTTTATTATTAATATTTAGCTATTTTTATTCAAAATTTACCTGACAATTTAAGAAAGTGCTTCAACACTTGGCCATTTAAGGGTTCTTTTATCTCTTAGTGATGGCTTCAAGAGGTGATAAGATCAAATTTGATGGGACCTCAGTGATGTCTTGATGAATTCCTAGTTTTTTAGTCACATAAGGACTCTAGTCCAATTAGATGTTTTCATGCAACAATCACTCACATCTCTTAATTGTTTGTGACTCTTTCCAAACACTTTTGACACTTAGCTAATTTTTCAAAAGTTACTTGGTACCACATGTCAATATCTCGATGGTCCTAGTCCCTTTTTAAATGCCACACAACACTTAGTCAATTTAAATTAATTTTCTTGGTAATATCCACACCAATAAGGTATTTGGCAAGTAAATTAGTGGGATGTTTCCACATGTCACAATCCCAATGACCCAGAGTATTATCACTAGTTATACAAGTTCAAACCCTTTGGGCTAGCAGGTTAGAGATTGATGCCATGTGTAATAATTCCATTTTTTTCTCTCCCAAATATTTATATATAGCCTAGACATGATGTCAAATCCCTAAGCTATAAGGTGAGAAGGATGGCACCATGTATCATAATCCCACTTCTCTATAACCCTGGGATAATATGTGCAAATAGATAAGTATTTAAAGGTAGTGGGAAAGTGAGATGTTGTCACATGGAATAAATTTCTTCACCATAGAGAGAATATTCAAAATTGCATTATAAGCCTCAACCGAGTAATGGAAAAGTAAGAAAGAACAACTTGGAGGTGTTAGGGCTTGAGAACATAGTGGTATGAGTGCCCAAAAAATAGGAAAACACTAGTTAGCACTCGATAGATCATAGTTCAGATAGCTTGGGAAAGGGGTAGACAAATAAGAAGCTTATATGTGGACTTGATAGATCTCAAGGTTTTATTTCCCATTATAAATAAGATAGTTGATGAACCTAGAGTAGGCCTAGGAGTCTATAAAAAACCAAGTATATGGAACCTATAACAAATGAGAGAATTCCATGTGGAATCTAAAGATGAACCCAAGTCAAGTATGTAGGTCATAATAATTGATTAAGTGTTGAAAATGGTATAATATACTTACAAATGTATAAATGTCCATGATGAATTTGATGTTGACACATTGCTAGACTATACCACTGAGGAGTTTATTGGCATCCATCTTGACACTGAATGAGGAAAATTTGATAGCCCATTTCACCCATTCAAATGTCAAACTCATGATTAGATTGTGTAACTACATTTGATTCATATAACTAATGACAAAGTGGCCCAACATGCAAATAATGGCGTAGTTCGATAAAATGTTTTATAAATGATGAGAGGGTGATGCAATTTGGACCTATTCATCATAGATGCAAGTGGAGAATACACACATAGAAGACAAGTTATAGGCTTAAGGGGACATGGTAGGCATTCATGCAAGCATAACCATAGGGATCCCAAGGAGACTCCTACTTCTTCGACCCAATCACCGATCATCATAAAACTTTGTAACTATCCCAATAGTGGGTAAGACCAAAGTAAAGACCTAAGCTATAAATATTTTGCCTATAAAAACAAGTAGAATTATCATTATAGGGGGACCCTTTTATATCACATAAATTCTACAAAAATTATCCCATGCTTGATCCCTCTTTTGGGTATGACTAAACTTTACCATTTTGTAACTCTGTCTTCAAGCCTTTTGAATCAATAGAAAATAAAATTTACCTTATTCAAACTAATAAGTTTGTGTGAGTTTGATGCTTATTTGATCTACATATGTGATAGAATCTATTATTAATTTTATTTCCTTTATTTTCACCTTGCTATTAGTAGGTTGAGTTCATACAAGGCATGATGTGTTAAAATTGTTTAGGCTAGTGAATTGTTATGAAAACTAGTTGATTATGTTTGACACAAAGCCTTTTAGTTGTTTTTGTAAGTCCTATGCATAGAATAATAACCCCCATATGAAACACTAATGTATAAATATTCTAGTTTAAATAAAGTGTAAGTTAGTTTCAGTCCATATTGAGTCACATAGTGTTTTTAAGATGCTAGTGTAGAGAGTATAACACATTTCTTAGATCATAGGCTCAAATATGTTATATTTATCTCTTTTCCTTGTAAGTAAAGTAGTTTAGTGTTATTTTTTGGTGATCCATTAGGGGAATTCGACCCTCTCAAGAGGTTCACTCCAACCATAGGTAACCCACATCCTTGGGGTGTTCCCATTATGTTGATTGGGTGAGGAAATGTGAAACACCTCCTTAGAGAGTGTAACCTAATGCAATAACAATTTTTAGAATGCCCAATGGGAAGTTTTAAGATATGGGACTTGCATCTTGAAACAACCTCCAAATTTTTGAGAAACTAGTTCTTTAAATTGAGTAAATATTGGGAAAAGGGATAGGAATTTAAATCAAAAACACAAATGCAAGAAAGGAAATCTAATCTATGGTGATGCACCTAAATGTAATTCAACCTTAATCCTAATCACAATGAGACTATATGTAGGATTCATTTACATTTAAGAGCAAACAAGTGCATGATCAATGTAAAACATGGAAACAATAGAAACAAAGGCTCACAGTATAGACTACTTTTGCTATGATACGGAAAATGTCAACAAAGGCATAGGGTTCAATCTTCTTATTTGAATTTTCTAGTCATATAAGAGGCATAGAAACACATACAGTTATATAAACCTTTCAACTCAATAAAATGAGACAAAAGCAAATGACATTCCTAATCACAGTTCTAGAAAGTCTACAGCCTAGACTACTTTTGTAAATGACACAGAAAATATCAACAAAGGCATACGGTTCAATCTTATTATTTGAATCTTCCAGTCATATAAGAGGCACAGAAACACATACAGTTATATAAACATTTCAACTCAAGAAAATGAGACAAAAGCAAATGATATTACTTAGTCACAGCTCTAGAAAATCTGGACTCTTTACAATTCACTCTCAAAAATTCTCTCTGATATTCTCTCTTTTCTAGTGATCTCTACACCCTTATTTATAGCGTTGGATTCACTCTAGATTGTCTGCTTGTTCTCAATCTAACAACCCAACTAAAATATAGCTAAAATGGAAGTGTCTAACAAAAGATATTTTATAGATTCTAAAATGCTTCATCTTCTGGTAGTTCATTGGCTAAAACATATTGCAGGATGCTCCCTTCTCTTAAACGCTAAGTAACACTTAGCCATTTTCTTAAAAACCTTCTTATTACTTTAGGAGACATCATAAAATGACACTTGGAATGTTTTATATCACCTATTGAATACATGCGACACTTTCTGCATAACTTATACTCTTTTGTGTCTTTGCTCAGGAGTGTTCCACCTTTGACACTTGTCGCAATCTACTTCCTCGAAACTCCAATAGTTAGGGTTACGTGGTGATCTCTACTACTTATAGCTACCCTTTTAGAAACCTATGGAAGATGACACATGGTGGTCTCCACTTTACTCTATTCATACCATAGAAACAAATGGGTCTCATTTCACATTTACACAGACAGTGACACCTGGCGGCTTCTGCTTACTTAAGAAACAAAACTTGGGACCCACCATGGTCTTTGCTATATTAGTGAAACAAGAATGAAGATAATTTGGATTGTGACATGTGGTGGCTTCCACTCTCTTCTACTGGGATACGTGGCATCTTCTGTCACTTTTAGAAAAGCAAAATTGAGACCTTCCATGACTGCCACTTGGTGCTCTCCGCTCAATCCTGATACTTAGCTTGTTAAAACCTTTCACTAAAAAGAGATGAAATGTGAGTGCTGATATGAAACTATAGATGCTGACACTTGGCACATTCCACTAAGTTATTATGAGGTATGTGGCAATCTCTACTACTTTACTAAAATCTTGGAAAGTACCTTAGATGATGACACTTGGATGTATCTGCTTGATTTCAACACTTAGAGAAAATGAATCAAAAGGAAAAATAGAACCTACACTCTATTTCAAAACTCTACCATCCCAGATCAAAGTATGTAGGAATAAAATTTTGTAGCATGTAACTAAACAAAATAGAATGAAACATAGAGTAAATTTTTACTCTACAGTTATTGGCGACCCCAAGGACTTTTGAGCCTGCTCAAAAAGAAACCACAACTCCCGCTAGATCAAAATTTTAAAATCACAACTTTAGCAAGGCTGTCTGATAAATAGACCATTCAGCATCAAATAGCCCCTACTTATTGTGTAACTCCTAAAAAGCTAAATCAAGGTCAATGATGTCCTTATATGAAAACTCTACAAAATATGATCTGCAACCTTTAATTGGAATTCAGGCTAGATCAAAACAACTTCCACTTCTAGCACTAACAAATCAGACACATTAGGGGAATTATATAGATTTGAGAGAGACTTAATGTGTCAAGAGTCTTGAAAATTTTGAAAAGATTCTGAGCCATGGCCACATGCTCAAATAACACTTATTTAAAAGATAGAGTGGGAAAGAAAAAATGGGAAAACAAAAGAAATACGGAAAGGAGAAACTACTATATATAGCTAACCAGGTATATTTGCCTCCTTCCTAGATCAAAAGGTAAATTTTTTAAGTTTCCTTTATGGCAAGAAGACTTATGGTGCCAAACAAATGGCTGAATGGGATGGAGCTCTGGTGACTTGCTCATCCTGCTTGCCACCTTGATTGGCCTGCATCTGAGTGAATCAGAGTCAAACATGTCCCCAACATATACATACTCTTCTTATTCTTGAAATCTTGTCAAATGTTGGTTATTCATGTTGTCGTGTCTCATCAAGAAATTGATGGTTGTTGGTTCTCCACTATGTGTCTTTTGATATACATCATCTTTTGGCTTATCTCCTTCTACCTCATGCTCGGGTTCCATTGTATGATCATCCTCCTTGATGACTTCACCCTCTTGAAAGGATAAACCTGAAAGCTTACATCCCCTCTGCATACTTATTTGAGTCTCAATGCTATCTTTTCCACCTGAAGATAGCTCACAACCTTCTTGAAAAATAGTGTAACTTGCCCCAATGACTTCAAACAAGTCATTCAAAACATGATCATAAATTATCTCTTTGTCATCAGAGATAGAAGCAAAAGCTTGTGACTTATCCTCTGGTTCATCAAAGGGTGTACCTATAGTGATTTCTTCTTCATCTGCACTCATGAAATTTTCTTGACTAGCTATGAACTGAGCATACTCCTCTGCATACTTATTTGCTTCCTCCAAATATATTCCTCTTTGAAAAGGGATAAAGAAGAAGACTAATGTTTATACATATGTGGAAGAGGAGATAATTCTTGAGCTAGAATCGAATGATCCTATTCTTTCCATTTGTCCATCACTTCATCTATATCAGATGTAGCTTGATAGCTCTCTTGGAGGGATGTAGATGGGGTGTGTTAAAATGTAGGATCTTCTGCTTGATCATCATCATGAGTGAGAGCAGCTTCAACCTCTTCAAGGCTTTGAGCAAAACCTTTCTCCTCCTTCTTTCTACTCCATGATTCCATTATTTGTTTTCAACTCATGACCTTGTGACCAGAACTTTTCCCTTGGGAAGAGGTATCAATTTTATCTTCTTCAAGATCCCTAGCTGGTTCATGATTTTCCCTCTTCCAACTCAGAATTTGGACATCATGTTGAGAGATCTGAGGATTGGTATAGGAGGTAATTTTTGGTGTAGGCTCCTCTCTAAGGTCTAAAAGCTCTATCTCTCTTTATCTAAGCAATCTCATCTTTGCCTCTAATTCCTCAACTTGCTTAGCCATATTTTCTTGAAAGAGTCTTTCTTGGAGTTCATAAGAATCATCATAAAAGTGGGGAGTGCATGAAGGCTGTGATGAAAAATAAGAATCTTCTTAAGGAAGGGTCAGAGGGACTTGAGGGGGAAGTGAGGGTTTATATTCCACTTCCTTTGCTGCCAACATAGACTCGACATTATTGGGGAAAGGACCTTGATAGGTTTGACTTGGCTCATGAGCAGGGGCTATGTATATCTGATATGAAACTTGTGGCAGTGGATATGCAGGTTGATAGATTTGATAAGGATCTCTCTCATGAATACTCAGCTTCTCTTCTAAAAATGTAATTAAGCCACTCACATCCAACATCTCATATGTAAGCCTTTGCCAATTTGTTTTTTCAATGGGATCCCATTCACTTTTAATCAGATCTACTACATTTCTTACTTGATGGATGACATGACTAGGAATTTCTTGGCCACATCCCCTTCTATTTTCAAGCTCTAATACATATTTTTTATATCCCAGTAATGCTGTTTTGAATGTGGAAATGAGATTAGGTTGAGCATGGGATGTAACATATTGGGGAGACTAGGCATAAGACTGATATAGCTCATGACAGGGTTGAGGCTAGTTGTATCAAACCTATGAAGGGCAAAAATTATAACCATATGCATCCTTATTGCTTGGTGTGATTCCATAAGCAACCTAATCTTGATTAAAAATATATGAAGGGGCATAAGATCCATAGCTCTGAGTAACAAAATTATACATACGAAATGGTGATTTCTTGATGATACTAGGACTGCTTAACCGGCTGATTCAACTCAGAATCACTATTGGTGTTGATAAAATAAAAACCTCCAAAGGCTGGTTGGCCGAAGAACACACCAAAAATTCAACTCCTTGAAAGATTCATCCCACTAGGCATGCTAAAAACTGTTGATGATTTGAAATTGCACTTGATTCTAATCAACAACAATGGGTAGTTTCAAGATATGGGACATGCATCTTGAAATAACCTCCAAATTTTTGAGAAGCTGGTTCTTCTTTAAATTGAGTAAATACTAGGAAAAGGGATAGGAATTTAAATCAAAAACACAAATGCAAGAAAGGAAATCTAATCTATGGTGATGTGCCTGAATGTAATTCAACCTTAATCCTGAGCACAATGAGACTATATGTAGGATTCATTTACATTTAAGAGAAAACAAGTGCATGATCAATGTAAAAGACGGAAACAATAGAAACAGAGGCTCAAAGTATAGACTACTTTTGCTGTGATACGGAAAATGTCAACAAAGGCATAGGGTTCAATCTTCTTATTTGAATATTCCAGTCATATAAGAGGCACATAAACATGTACAGTTATATAAACCTTTCAACTCAAGAAAATGAGACAAAATCAAATGACATTCCTAATCACAGTTCTAGAAAGTCTATAGCCTAGACTACTTTTACAAATGACACAAAAAAAAAACAAAGGCCTAGGGTTCAATCTTCTTATTTGAATCTTCTAGTCATATAAGAGGTGCATAAACATGTATAGTTATATAAACCTTTCAACTCAAGAAAATGAGACAAAAGAAAATGATATTACTTAGTCACAGCTCTAGAAAGTCTAGACTCTTTACAATAATTCACTCTCAAAAATTCTCTCTGATATTCTCTCTTTTTTGGTGATCTCTGAACCCTTTTTTATAGCCTTGGATTCACTCCAAATTGTCTACTTGTTCTCAATCTAATGGCCCAACTAAAATTTAACCAAACTGGAAGTGTCTAACAGAAGATATTTTATAGATTCTAAAATGCTTCATCTTCTGGCAGTTCATTGGCTAAAACATATTGTAGAACACTCCCTTCTCTTAAAATCTAAGTAACACTTATCCATTTTCTTGAAAACCTTATTATTACTTTAGGAGACATCAAAAAATGACACTTGGTGTGTTCTACAGCACCTATTGAAGACACACGGCACTTTTTGCATTACTTATACTCTTTTGTGTCTTTGCTCAAGAGTGTTCTGCCTTTGATACTTGTCACAATCCACTTCCTCAAAACTCCAATAGCTGGGCTTACGTGGTGATCTTCGCTACTTGTAGCTACTCTTTTAGAAACTTATGGAAGATGACATGTGGTGGTCTCCACTTTACTCTATTCATACCATAGAAACAAACGGTTCTCATTTCACATTTACACAGACAGTGACACTTGGTGGCTTCCGTTTACTTTAGAAACAAAACTTGGGACCCACCACAGTCTTTGCTATATCATTGAAACAAGAATGAAGATAATTCATTTCATGACACTTGGTGTCTTCTTCTCTCTTCTACTAGGATACGTGGCATCTTTCATCACTTTTAGAAAAGCAAAATTGAGACCTTTTGTGACTGTCACTTGGTGCTCCGCTCAATCTTGATACTTAGCTTGTTAAAACCTTTCACTAAAAAGAGATGAAACATGGGTGTTGATATGAAACCACAAATGCTGACACTTGGTGAATTCCACTAAGTTGCTATGAGGTACATGGAAATCTCTGCTACTTTATTGAAATCTTGAAAAGTGCCTTGGATGATGACACTTGGAAGTATCCACTTGATTTCAACACTTACATAAAATGAATAAAAAGGAAAAATAGTGGCTACACTCTATTTCAAAACTTTACCATCTTGGATCAAAGTATGAAAGAATAAAATTTTGCAGCATGCAACTGAACAAAATAGAATGAAACGTAGAGTAAATTTTTACTCTACAGGTTCCACTTGTAACTAGGAGGAGTTTAGTGAGTAATTATGTAGAAAGTTTGAAGAGAGGGATGACTAATTATCCCTCATTGAGTATCTCACCACCATAATAAGGTCTCCCCAAGATCCCCTCACTGACTTCAACTCTAGGTTATATCAAAATAGGGATCGAATCCTAACCCTTATGAAGCCCTCATCTCATGAAACATTCTTATACTATTTGAGATCTCTTAATTATGAAAGTATAGTCATCATCCAATCATTATGTGGAGTTTCCTTACCTAATGCTTATGATCTTACTATTTCATCAAAACAATGTCTCATTCATGATGGTAAAATTAGACCTAGGACTCAATACCCCTATTTTTTGAACCTCTACCCAATCAACCCATTTTATCCTATGTTCTTATAATGGCTGACCAATCAATCCCATTCATAGTCACTCTTAGTGAGTTGTAAGAAGTTAAAAACCTCATCCAAAACCTTAGAACTGAGATGAAATCCTTCAATAAATAAACATTAGAAAAAATAGTACCTATAATACCTTCAATATATATTATTAAACTCATACGTAGCCCATCTAAGGCAATTCACAAGTCTAAGCTCAGATCTCATATCCTAGGCCATCTAAATTGCATAATTATGTTTCTACAGTCACTCTTAAAGCTCTCATGGTTTAATATGCATGAAAACTATAGGGGTAGTGAGTTGGATTATCCCCACAAGTATACAAATATCATTAAAAAGCACAATTTGAGCCTCTTCTCTTGAATTGGGATGATAGTGATTTTAGGAGCATAAATATCAATGAGGGAATAGCCTTGAAAGCTTATTATTTTCATGGGGAAGAATTTATTATGCCAAATATGGGGTCATAATCCATAAAAGAGGACTTTTTTAATTTTGAAGTTACTAATATTACTAAGGAGGTTATTTATTGCTTATCTGATGATTGGGAAAAGCACTATTATGAGTTTGGTTTAGTTGATTATATAAATGACGCAAGTTTAATCTCTAGTGGTATGCATGATGAAGACATATTTTGGGATGAGCTATAAGACATCTACTGAAGACTCAACATTAATCCAACATCCCTTCAAAAAATAACTCATGAGTAGTATGAGCATCAGGTGGAATTGGCCATGTTTCCAAGTGAGTCACTAGAGAAAGAACATCTTAATCAACTAGATGTCAAAGAAAAATAACCTAGCCATGAGATTAAGACTGATTATTCAAACTTTGTCTTGTCAAGGGGATGCCATATCAAATACCTAGATTTTTTGGAAGCTAATAAAGATAACCCATCACTTATTGTGTTTAATATAGAGCATAAAATTAAGTATCATAAAAGCCAAAACCAACTTGCTTATGTAATCCAAGACTACTATATTTATAGTCAACTTATGTGGGTAGGTGAGTTTGTTTTTGTCCTAGGATAAGCATGTCATTAGTTCATTTAACACCCAATCCTTTTCCTCCTTTTTTTGGTTTCCTTCAAACATGAAAATCATTCTAAGTTGATAATAAAGGGTATCTATTTTGTGGAACCAGTCAATACCTTTATTTAGATTGCCTTTTGATTAGTTAGTTTAGAGTGGTTTATCTAATTTTTCTTTCCTCCAAGTTTTGTTGCACATTAGTTTATATGTTTTCCTTTACCTAAGTGATTTGGGACATTTTTTATTACTACTTGATTTTTGTATTTTATTGAGAGGTGAATTTTAGTTTAGTTCTTTAGTATTAGGATAAGCAATTTACAATAGGGTTGTGTTCTCATAATCAAGAAGTTCAATACTTTTATGACTTTATACCTAATGGATTGTGTAAAGGCTACTAGATTCATGCTTAGAAAGTAAGCATATTCTATAAGTTTCCATAATGTTGACTATTTTTAGTCACCATGAAGGAGAAACATCCTTTTTTAGTTTAAGACTTCAATATTTAAGCAATAATTTAAAAGTTTTAAGTTTTGGTTTAGGTTCAATAAAATGGTCTTCACACTCATGAATTTGTCTAAGTGTTTTACTCTTTGGATTATGCATGTTGTGACTAATCAAAACATGTGAAAATGAATTTTTTTGTGAAGGGTTTGGTTATTTAGAGAAATTTTTATAATGAAACACATATAATAAATCCAAAGGAAGTCTTTATAAATAATTTGTCTAAGTCTTTTCTTTGTCAGATATTATGCGAAGGCTAGTCAAAAAATTTATTTTGAATAAAAGTTATAAAAGAATTTTTTTTGAAAACTAGGCTATATCACACTTTTTATGTGAAGAGGAAATTTTTTGACACATATTAGATTATTTTAAATTTACTTGGATCCATGTGTCACATTTTCAATTTATATTACTTAGCTATTTTTATTCAAATTTTTCCTGACGGGTCAACAAAGTGCTTCAACACTTAGCCGTTTCAAGGTTCTTTTATCTCTTGGTGATTGTTTCAGGAGGTGATGAGATAAAATTTGATAGACCCCTAAGGACATATTGATATTTTCTTAGTTTTTCAAAATTAGAAAGACTCTGGTCCATTCAAATGACACCATGCATTAATCATTACTATCTCCTTGAGACCTGTGCCTCTTTCAAAAGACTTTCAAAACTTAGTTGATTTTGTAAAACTTTCCTAGTGCCACATGTTGATCTATCAATAGTCCCAATCATTTTTTAAGTTTATTTTGACACTTAGTAATTTTTTCTAAAGTTTCTTGGCAATATATACATAAACAAGGTAGTGGGTAAGTGTATTAGTAGGATGCTTCAATGTGTCACAATCCTGGTGGACCCAAATTCCTAAAACTAGTCATATAATTTGAAACCCTTTGGTCTAGTAGGTTATCAATATGATGACATGTGGAATAATCCAATTGATACACTCTCCCAAATATTTTTGTTCAATCTAGTCATGATGTCATATCCTTGAGCTAGTGGGTGAGTGGGATGGTACCACGTATCACAATCCCACTACTTTGCATCCCTAAGGTAGTTTGTGTACAAAGGGAAGTATGTTAGGGTAGTAGGTGAGTGAGATGTTACCATGTGGAAAAATATTGATTCATCATAGATAAAATAATCAACACTACATTGGAAGCCTAATCTGAGTAGTAGAAAAGTGAGGAGCCACCTAGAGGTGGCAGGGCCTAAGCACAATATGATAGGAGCATCCAATGAATAGGAGAACACTTGATGAAAATCAATAGATCTTGGTAAAGATAGCTCAAGGAAGGGTTATAAAAATAATAATATTCCTTGTGGACTTGGTAGATATCTAGGTTTTATCTCTTATTAGAAAAAATATAGTTGGAGAACCTAGAGTAGGCTCAAGAGTATTCAAAATACCAAGTACATAAAACCCATAACAAATGAGATAATGCCATGGGGACTATGGAGATGAACCCAAGTCAAATTTTTAGGTTATAATAATTGACTAAGTTTTGAAGGGGGCCATAAGGGTATAATATACTCATATAAGTAAAAAATTACATAATGAACCTAATGTTGACATGTGGCTAGATTCTACCACTAATGAGTTTGTTAGCATCTATGTTGAAACTAAGTAAGGCAAATTTCACAACCCATTTTCCCTTTTAGACATAAAATTCATGATTAGACTATGTAACTACATTTAATTTATAGAATCAATGGAAGAATGTCTCAGTATGAAAATCATGGTGAGCTCAACATAAATTCTAGAAAAATGATGAGAGGGAAATGGAATATGGCCCTATTCACCATAGAGGTGAGTGGAGAATACACACACAAAATACAAAATACAAGCTTAAGGGGACATGATAGGAAATCATGTAATTATGGACATGTCAATCCCAAAGAGAATTCCACTTCCCTAACCCCCTTCCTTGATCATCATCAAAATTTCTAACCACCTCGATAGTGGGTAAAACCAAATTAAAGACCCAAGATCTGAATATTTTACCTAAAAAAATAATCAAAATTATCATTGTAGGGGGACCCTTTTTTAGTATAAAAATTCTATAAAAATTGGCCCATCCTTGGATCCTCTTTTGGGTATGACTAAACTCTACCCTTTTTTAACTCTGGCTTCAAGCCTTTTGAATCAATAAAAACTAAAATTTACCTTCTTCAAGGTGATATTTTTGTGTGAGTTTGATCCTTAATTGATCTACATCTATGATATAAGTTGTTCTTCCTTTTGTATGTCCTTTTTTTCACCTTGTTATCATTAGGTTGAGTTCATATAGGTCATATTTTATGTTGAAATTGTCTAAGCTAGTGAATTGTTGTGGAAACTTACTAATTATATTTGACACAAAACCTTGCAATCATTCTTTCAAGTCCTATGCATAGAATCACATACCCATATGAAATATTGATGTATGAATATCCTAGTTTGAAGAGAGTGTAAGAGAGTTTTAGTCTATATTGAGTCACATAGTGATGTTAAGAAGATGGTGCAGGGAGCCTAACACATTTAGTGCATCACCTTTCTTAGATCCTAAGTTTTATTACAATCTCTTTCTCTATTTTCCTTGTAAGTGTAGTAGTTAAGTGCTAGTTTTAGGTTATCCATCAAGGGAAAGTAACCCTCTCTAGAGGTACTCCAACCATAGATCACCTATAACCTTAAGGTGTTCCCATTTTGTCAATTGGGTGAGGATATGTGAATCACTTCCTTAGAGTGTGCTACTTAATATGAAAACTATAATATTTATAATAAGTATTCCATTATGAATACACTACAATAAAAAATCAAGGCATTAGGGTGATATAGGCAAGGGCTTGAATGATTATGTGGGATCTTGAATATACTTGCTCATTAATTGATTAGTATCAACATAATATTTCAAATCATTAGATAAAAAGGTCAAACCATGCTTGTATCCCACTATCCTATCTCTAAGGTTATAGCAAGAGTAATTTCCTTGGAAGATATACTCTTATCAAGTTCACCACAAGTCAAATAGTTAAAATAGCCTTTATATGGTATACACAATAGACCCTAGGTATTTCCAATATTTTGTGAGGTATGGGTAAATTAATATCATGTTTAGTTTTTTACAATGGATTGAGTGTTGGGGAAGTATCCCTCACACTATGGTGTATATAAAACAAATCACTGCTTAGCCCGTAACAATAGTCACTAAGTATTTTTTAAAATATAGAACATAATTTCCAAAAACAAGATGAAAACAAATAGAAAACAAATTTGGAATATTTTTTGTATATAAATCAATAAATTTCAACTCAAGTTTGAAAGAAATATTTTCAATGCCAAATGTTATTTAAGTTGATAAGATAATCTATTCAATGTTGGATAAAATCTAAGGTTAAAGAAGATAGACTCATGGTTTGATAATTATATCCAAGGTTGATGATATTTTTATTTTAGTGTTACCAATTTACAAAAAATGTCTCAAATCCTAGGACAATTATAAATCAAATGGAAACTAATGGCCTAAATAAAATATGGGTTCACTAGAATATTTAATGTTCTTTTTTATTTTACAATAAAATGCTATAAACATAAAACTGTTGAAAACTGATTGAGATCTACATAATATATAGATCTAAATGTATGATACCATAAACTTATATAGTTTGAAATGATATATAAATAGCAAATTGACAAATAAATATGCAATACTAGCCCAAACCGAATTTGTGTTAATAATAAAGGCTAACTATTGATAGAAACTAACTGAAAAGACTTGTGAACTATGTGAAAATTGAAAGAAAGATTTTAAACTATATTGAGATAAGTTTGCACTAGGAAGACAATATTTACTAATATCTTAATTTTTGACTATGATCACATCCTAGTTTATTGTGCGGTTGATTTTATGATTTGGGTACATATACTTGACTATGAATTTTTTTTGAGTGATAGTGTGTGCCATTTTTCCACATGTAAGACCTATAAAATCCAAGCCCTAACACTTTCATAACAAATAAAATATACATCAAATAAAATGGGTATAATTAGGTAAAGGGAATAATAAAACTATCTTCATAAATTTTTACATAATCTAATTGTTGCTTACATAGCTTGAAATGGTTTTAGGTCGATGTAGTTCTTTGTCTTAGAGTGAGTGTCTAAATATGGATATTTTATATATGAATGAAACTAGATATATTTACTTAAATGTTTGAAAATGAGTACCATTTACCTAAAATAAATAAATTTAGACTCAGCATATGACTTTTTAAATGATTCAAAATTTTAATTGGACTAATTGGTTCTCTTTTTCTCAATGTGTGGTAGAATTTAAAAGTGATTACTAGAGTTTTCAAAAAGGCCTTGATGTGCTTATATAGAGATATATTAAGAATATTTTTGTAAACCAACCTTGAAATTTTTTTGGGATGGGTAAAATGAAATGCATGAATTTGAAAAGTTATCATTTGACAAGGACACAGCGCAACCTTGTTTTCCTAGTACATTCCTATCCCTAAAGGATACAAACTATTAAAACTAAGTTGATAAGACTCTAAAATAAAAATATGGATTTATGAATGATGTTATGATTATTTTTAAGATAGTGTAAATAATAGTGAGTGCTCTCATAGAGATTGCAAGATAAACAAATGAAGAATAGAATAATTAAGGGTAATGATTTCAAGATTACACACTATCAGTAACTTAGTTTTAATTTTGAGTATCTATACATATTATATAAGATAGTAATGTATGAAAATATTAGTGGAGAATGGATACATTCTTCAATTATTTCAATCTAAAGAAAATAATTTTTTAATTCAGCCATTATTGAGCCCAACAAATATTATATTATTTGTTTTTATTTTCATCATAGTTTTTTATAAAGGAAATGATTCAAAGCATGGGAAACATGAGCATTGGGATCCCAAAATTTAACACGCTAGTGTTCATTAAACACATTTTATCCTCAAGTTCAGGTTTTATTTAACCCTAAAATCTAGATTAGGGAATATAGGATTAAAGGGGAAAAATATATCATAGGACATATGAATACTAAAGTATCTCTATAGTAGGCCAATTAATTTTCAAACTCGGATAAACAATATTCTAAATTTATATACTAAGATATGCTAAATATATAAAACATAGTTATGTTAGATATTGCAATGATAATGAAAATAATATACTTAATTGATTCTGATGCTAATATAGATATAGATATAGAACATGGAGGAAATATACTAGAAATAAATTCTATATTAGTCTTCTCATTCTGAAAATTGTACCTCTATGGCCTCAGACACTTGGGTCAACCTCAAACGGTTGTAATGGAACTTTTGTCTAACCTAGATTTAGGTGTCTAGTGTAAAATATTTATTAGATCTAGATACAACCACCTAATATATTTTGGGTTTTGTGTTACCCTCACTCTAGTTTTTGTATATATACATTAAGGGTTGTCTCTTATTATCAAAAATAAAAACCTTTGTCATTAATCTTCATATGGGATTTGTAAAAAATGGGTTAGTGGGATGATGGTGTCGAGATAATCCCAAAGACCCATATATTAGTGGGTGTTTCTTGCATAGCCACACATTTTAAGAGGGCATACAACTTGTGTATTTATCCCTTATGTGTGGGATTGTGTGTGCATAAGGATGTAATGTGTGATAGTAAAGTACATAAAATGACCTAGCATGTATGTTGAAAAATATGGATCATGGGATGCTCCTTCAATACTACAAAAATGCAGATATGTTGTCCCTATGACTGATATGGAAATAGGGTAAAATAGGTAAGATTTACTCATATTAATTCTTGAATTAATTATTTTAATATTTTCCTTGTGAGTTTCTAGGTCTATGCTAGATAAGGAATGAATGAGGATTGCTCATTTGTATATACCAATAATTTTGAAGAATATCTCACATTAAATCACATAGACTAACCATAACTATATGTTTCATTTGTAAATTGGATAACTTTAGGGTACTAGACACTTGCATTTGGGTAAGACACTTGTGGTGATATAGGTGTCTAAGTAAGATGCAAGTGTCTAGGCAACTAGAAATAGGCACAGCCTAAAACTTAAAAAAATATAAAGTAAGTAGTTTTATAACATTTTAATCATGATACAAGGTTTGAGTCATTAGAATAACATTGGTCAGACTAACAGATAAAAAAATTTGCATAGAGAGAGAGTTTATGAAATCCTTTCAACAGGAAGAAGGGTATATAATCTGAAGGTGCATCCATGATATGTATTTTTTAAATTTACATGACTAAGGTGATATATAATATGTAAATATTGTTTACATTTCCCCCTTTAATCTAGTAATAAAATTGCTAGTTTAAAGGAAAATAAATGTGTGCCTAGGTATGCATAACACACCTTACCACTTTGTGAATCCAACTTGAGTGCATTATTGGTGGTTGACCTACAACTAAGAGCATGCTAATTATATAATCAGTGCATATAATCTAAAATTAAAAGTATTTAAATGATTTAAATTGAAAGAAGCAAGTTTTAGGATTACACATGTGTATTGTTGCAACTACCTTGCCTTTTGAAAAAATATTTGAAAATATGAAAAATGTATCATTATGAATTATTATGGCTGATATTAAGATAAATATAAATCTGTAAAGTTCATAAATATAGAAAAATTGAATGACAAAACCTTCCCCCAACCTTGGAGAAAAGGTGAGTTTCCACCCAATATTTGATATTAGCTCAACCATACAACCTAATCATACTTATAACCTAGTGATCATGAGTGAACAAAGTGAACTTACATTATAAGTCTAGTGAGGTTGGTTGATGTAATCAAGTCCAACCTAGAAACATGGAAATATTAAATCATTTAATCAACTGAACCATACCAAAAAGTGAACCAACTACTTGTTTAAACCTCATTTTTTAGAAGTTATGTCTAGGGTTAAAAATATAAAATTGAATAAGCACAAGGGTGATAAATAGACCTATAGAAAGGTAATCAATTGTAAAACTCAAATAAATATATACTAAATTTATTATGATGCAATATAATAAAAAATAGCAAGTCCATTTATGCTAGATATTTTTATGATAATTAAAATAAGATAATTGGTTTTGATGCTAATACAAATCTGGATCTAAAACAAGAAGGGAATAGACTAGATATGGATTATATATTAGTCATCTTATTTTATAAGATATACATCTATAACTACAAACACTTACATTGACCTAGGACAATTGTGTCAACACTTTTATCTGACTCAGACATAGGTGTCTATTATAGAATAACTATTGAAACAAGATGTGACCATCTAGATGATTTTTGGTTATGTCTCCTTCACTTTGGTGCCTTTATATATGGGTCATGTAATTTTTCTCCTTGTCAAATGATAAAATGCTAGTTCTTCATCCTCATAGTGGTTGTAGTAAAAGTGGGTCAATGGGAACATAGTGTCAGGATTCCCCAAAGACCCATGTACTATTGAAAACTAATTACATATAAAATACTCTGAATAGGGACTCAGACTTATGTAATTATCCCCTACATGTTGGCTTGTGTGTACATAAGGATGCAATGTGTGATAAATAAGTAAAAAAAGCCACATATCTTGTGACTTGGAAAATATGATCCATGGAATGGTCCTTCAATACCTTAGACATGTATATGTGTTGTCCTTATGATTGGTATGAAAATAAGAAAAAATAATAAATATTTTCTCACTTAAGTGCTTGACTGAGTGATTTTGATAAGTTTCCTTGTGAGAGGTAAGAAGTTTCTAGGTGAGGAAAGAATGAGGATTGATCCCATATTTTTACCAATCCATTTTGAGAATATATTGAATTAAATCACTTAGAACAACCATAGGAATAGATTTAATTTGTATATTAAATAACTTGAGGTCACTCTACACTTGTGTCAGGATAGGAAACTTGCATCAACATAGGCATTAAACTAGGACACAAGTGTTTGGGTAGATGGAAAATAGACACAAGTCCATAACTAACAAAGACAAAATATTAGTAGGTTTATAGAATTTTAAGAATGGTATAAGAATTTAATAATTAGAATAACATTGGTAGTACTAAAATGTAATTAATATTCACAAATATATAGTGTATGCAAGTATTTTTATAATGAGAAAGGTCTATAAGCTGAAGGCACATCCATGATATGTATTTTAAAAGTGTACAAAACTAATTTGTTATATAATTAAAAAATAATGTCTTCATCCCCAGCTTAATCAAGTAATGGAATTGTGAATTTAAAGGAAAATAAAAGTGTACCTAAGTGTGTATAACACACCTTGTATTTGTGTGAGTCCAACTTGAGTGCTTTGTTGGTAACTAACCTAAGACCAAGAACATGATAAATTATATAATCAATGCATATAATCTAAAATTGAAAGCATTTGAATGATTGAAATTAAAAAGAGCAAGTTTATGAGTACACCTATGCAATGCAACCAACTTGCCTTTAGGCAATTTTATTTGAAAAGGTGAAAGTTGTATCATTATGAATCATTGAAACTAAGATTAATAAAAATATAAATCTAGAAAGTGAATAAATATAGAAATACCAAAGGATAAAACTTTCCCCCAAATGTGGAGCTGAAGATGAGTTGCCGCCCATTGGTTAATATTAGCTTAACTGTGAACCCGATCATACTTATATCTTGGTGGGCATGAGTCAACTAAGTCAATTCACACTATAAATCTAGTGTGGTTAGATGATGTAATCAAGTCCAACCTATAAAATTGGAAATATTGAGTGATTTAATCTCCTCAATCATACCAAAAATGAACCAAGTACTATAGTAGATTGGCTCAATACATTCCATAAAATTCCAACCAATGGGTTATGATAGTCTATAAGAGAGTTTTCAAATTTGAAATTGATTTTGATTTTGTAATTTAGGTGCATTTTTTCATAACATATGCAACTTATGTATGTCTCATGTTGAAATGATCCATAGGTTAATTCAAAAAAGGTTCCAAAATAGACCAAAACCTACATCATTGTGTAGGGTCCAATAAGACCTTTCTAACAATATGTGGAATGTGAAAAATAGGGCTCATATTTTCCTTGTCTAACAAGTCAAAGTTCTAGTCAAATTAGTCAAAACAAGTCAAAGTCAATCAAACTATAGAAAATGACCATTATGGAATAATTTAAAAATAGTTCCAATATGAAGATCTCATCATGATATCTTTGACACAATTTATGATTCATGAAATGGAGTTCGTATGTGAAAGATATGGATGATCAAAGTTGTGGTCAAACTTGGTCAACAAAATGACGTGGTAAAACATGGACCAGTAAGAACGTGACATGTGGCAGTCAGTTCGTATGAAAAAATAGTGGGTTTCAATCATTTATCTTTGATAAGAAAATATAGTCATCTTTGACAAGTATAATGTAACAAAGTATAAAAAAATTAAAGTTTGAATGGAAAATCCAATTAGATGTCTTCAAGTGGTGAGTGGACAACAAGTGGTGTGGATAGGACCACATGGTGGGTCCTCAAGCCACCATGTGGCTTTTGACCATCCAATTATTCACCATGATCCAATTTTAACTATATTTTAATCTTCTTGAATGTTCCAAATATACCATTTAACTTACCATTTCCATGTACATACCACCTTCCATGTTTTACACAACATACTTGCCACATGACCCCATGTTCCATTCATGTTCCATATCCCAACATCCATGTGAAACCCAAAAAATTCACTTAAATATGCCATAAGACACCCATATGATATCACAAAATCCATGCCACTTACCAATATCTACAAAGTAGATCATGCCTTTTAAGGCATTAACTAACCACAAATTATGCGGTATTAAAACATGAAAAGGAAGAACCCACTTACAAATGTGGGATAAAGATTAACATGCCAACCAAAATTGTATGATTGGGCTTCAAACTCTTATCCTCCCAACCAAAAGGATAAGGCCTAACCACTTGGGCTATGGGCTTGAGTGGCTATATAAAGGCAAAAAATTATATTTTAATATAATGAATCAAATTCAGCCAATATTGCTAAGGCTTAAGGACTAGTCTTCACTCTTCCTCCGATTTGAGGCATCTAGAGTTATTTTTGGACTTCAAGGCAAACTAGTGAAATATTTTAGTTTCTAATATGGTTCTAATGATATGTTGAATGTCTAGATTTGAGGTTGTTTATCACTGATTTTGATGCTCAAAAGTGATATTTTTGTGTAGAAGACATCCAGAGGGTGTTTTCAAGAAGGTGGAGAATTTGTTTGAGTATTTATCAAGATTATTCAAAGGTCTGAAACACATGTGGATCCATTATTGATTTTAAGAATTTATATTTTTATATTTCTAATCATTTTATAGTGGATTGGTTCATGTTTTAAGTGAACCCAGAGATGTAGGCATTTGTCGAACTCTGTTATCAAATTATGTGTTGTGTTTTTGAAAAGTTATTGAATTCTTCTTGTTATATTGATATTTTGTAAATCAATTTTTAAATTATTTCATAAATTGATATTGTAAATGAAAAATTAAAATATTCAAGATTATATTGCTTAAGTTTATGGATCAGGTTGGTATCAAAATGGTTAGTGTGATGTGTTAAATTCTGTTAGGGCATTATTCTGGTGCATCAAGTTTAATATCAAAACTAAATTTGTGGGTAAATTTATGATTATTTTAACAAAAATCAGTTATTATTTAATAATGGATCCAATGCTATCTTAGATTTAGTTATTAATAAACACCATTATCACTACAATAATGTAATACCTACAATCTCAAGAGCAACATCGACAAGCGATGGAGTGAAAATAGGAGCAAAAAATATAAAGGATCCAATAGAGGATTGATACATTATAAGTAGACAATAAGAACATCGACAGAAGAAGAGGATGCATGGAGATTTAGAGACTTATGGACATTATGCTCACTAAGGTCATACTGCCAAGCAATGCTAGATACTATCTCTGAGTCTAGCTCTGTTATGGTTTAAGAAGCAGAATGAGCAAGGATGCAACGTAAAGGAGAAGCCAATTGTTAGAAAAGATACAAAGCCCAGTTCTCCTAAGCATTAAGAAAAAATGAATCAATTATCTAAGAGACGTTTCTAAGCCAGAAAACAAAGGTACATCCTAGTTATAGCTATGATTCTTCTAATTTGTATACTCCTGCTAGTCCTATTAATGAGAATGATGTTGGAAATTCAAAAGCAAGTAATGCTCTAATTATCAATGTATCTTCTAATGTACATACTGAAGATGAAAATAATGAAATTAACTCTTCTAACTATATTGATAATATTAGGGATACTAAATGTACTAACCCTAAACATTCATCAATTTCATGTGTTGATACATTTGAAAAGCACATGAAGTGAATAGGTTCTAAGCTGCTAAATAAAATGGGATTCAAAGGAAAATTCCTTGGCATTAATGTTCAGGGAATTGTCTAGCCTATCCAAGTTTTATAGAGACCACTCTATGAAAGATTAGGATATGAAGGTGAAGGACAGATATCCCAAGAAGCTGAGTTGAAGGATTACTCAAGCAGCAAGCTAGAATATCCTAAAAAGATGAAAGAAGTACTCTTCAAAGATGTGATAGTTACATTGGAAGAAGAATATTTAAATGACTTATCTACATATGAAAAGAAGAATTACTCAAATGTATTTTATAATTATGCCTCAGAAAGCCTTAGAAAGATGCTTAAGAGACATGTTAATAAGTTACCTAAAGAAGACATAAAGTTAGGTTTTTACTTCAATGCTAAGGGGAAAATGCTGAAAGAAGATAAGCAAAGTTAGAAAAAACCCCAGGCAAAGGTTGTAACTACATCTTCAATCAGGTAGAAGATAAAATCTTTTTTAGTTAGAACCTGAGATAACATTAGTAAAGGAGATGATAGTCAATTAGAAGCTGACAGTATAGAAATTGTTAACCTAAAAAGGTAAGCAAAATTTATTTAAAAGAATAATTGCCAAGCATTCTAAGATAGATGTTATTTTTGATAAGAATTATCAAAATAATTTGATCTCAAAAGATGTTGTAGAAACCCTAGGTTTGGAAACTAAGCCATATTTCCAACCCTATTATCTATATAGAATAGATGATGGTAATGGTGTATATGTAAATATAACCTATAAATGAGGGTTTGTAATTACCACTAATTTTCTAGATGAAGTATAATTAGATGTGGTTCCAATTCAATTTAGTGTCATTATCTTAGGTAAACCATATCTATCTCTGAGAAAGGTAATTTACTCCAAAAAGAAAAAATAGTATAGCATTGTAAAAGCTGGGATAGAATATCTCATGTGAGCACATCGATAGTAACCATTATAGGTAAATGGATCCTTTAGTGTTATTTACTCATTTATGTTGTAGACAAGAACACTATAGGGAAACATGAAGATGTCATCATGAGAAGCATCAGGAATAGCCCAAAAGATAGGTTATATATTTTAATATGTATAATTCAGTATGTGCAAATATGTACACACGTTGAAATATAGGCATTATTTATAAATGCATAAGAACCAAGTATGGGCAATTTTTTTAATCATTATAGTGTTTGTAAAGACCCAAGAAGGGAAATGTTTGTAAACTATGTGGCTAGGTAAGACCCTAAGAGGGTAATTGTAAAATGGTGATTATTATAACACTAGGAGACATTTTTACAGACTCAAGTCTCAAGACCTGAAATGAATTGACATTCAAGAGATACTATGATCTAGAGTTGAGATCCAAATCCATGCAAATATCCTCACATACCAAGTCTAGTACCAACTTTTTGAGGATAAAAATCCTTCTTAGTGGGGAGGATTGATTTATAGGTCAATTTAGAAAAGGTTATAAAATAAACCAAACCTACACCATTGTGTAGGGCCCATTGGGACCTTTTTAATGTTATGCAGAATGCAAAAAATATAGCTCATATGATCCTTGTGTAACTAGTCAAAGTTCCAATCAAATTGGTCAAAATAGGTTAAATTTGGTTAAACTAAATAAAATGACCATTATGGAACAATTTGAAAATAGTTCTACTATGAAGAGCTCATCAATTGATTTTTGGTATAATTTACGGTTCATGAAATGGAGTATGTATGTGAAGTTGTGGTCAAACTTGGTCAACAAGATGATGTGGCAAAATATGGACCAATAATAACGTGACACGTGATAGTTAGTTTGTATGATAAAATAGTGGGTTTCAATCATTTGTCTTTGACAAGAAAATATAGTCACCTTTGATAGGCATAATGTAATAAGGTATAAAAAAAATGGGGTTTGAATAGAACATCCAGTTGGACATTGACAAGTGGTGAATGGTCGACAATTGGTGAGTAGATGACAAGTGGTAAGTGGGGATTGGACCACGTGGTGGGTCCTCAAGCCACAACGTGGTTTTCCACCATATAAATATTCACCATGATCTAATTTTAACTATATTTTACTATTCCTGAATGTTCTAAACAAACCATTTAACTTATCATTTCCATGTATATGCCATGTTACATGTTCTACCTAACATACTTGCAACGTGACCCAATTTTCCATTCAAGTTCTCTATCCCAACATCCATGTGAAGCCCTAAACATTCACTTAAATATGCCATGAGCCATCGATATGCTATCAAAAACCCCATGAAATCACCACATATCCAAAAATTCCATGCCACTTACCAATATCTACAAAGTAGATCATGCCTTTTAAGGCATTAACTAACCACAAATTACGTGGTATTAAAACATGAAAAGGCAGCACCCACTTACAAATGTGGGATAAATATTAACATGCCCACCAAAAGTGTATGTTTGGGATTCGAACTCTTATCCTCCTAGCCAAAAGGATAAGGTTCAACCACTTAGGCTACAGGATTGAGTGGCTATATAAAGCCACAAAATTTTATTTTAATACAACGAATAAAATTTAGCCAATATTGCTAAGGCTTAAGGACTAGTCTTCACTCTTCCTATGATTTGATGCATCTAAAGTCATTTTTGGACATCGAGGTAAACTAGTGAAATATTTTAATTTTTAGGATGGTTCCAGTGATATGTTGAGTGTCTAGATTTGAGGTTGTTTGTCACTAATTTTGATGCCTAGAAGTGATATTTTTGAGTAGAAGACATCTGGAGGTGTTTCTGGGAAGGTGAAGAATCTGTTTGATTATTTATCAAGATTATTTGAAAGTTTGAAACACATGTGGATCCATTATTGATTGTAAGCATTTATATTACTATATTTATAATCATTTTATAGTGGATTGGTTCATGTTTTAAGTGAACCTAGAGACATAGGCATTTTCCAAGCTCCATAATCAACTCCTGTGTAGTGCGATGTGTATTTTCTTGCATTGCTTTTCCTTAAGTTGATTATTTTATAGAATTAATATCAGTGTATTTAATAATTGCCTACAAAGAATTCATCATAAAAAATTTGGTACAAAAATAAGTGCTAGTTTATAGATCATGAAACCTTGGTATAACAATCGTACCAATGTATATAAATCATATAATTATGATTTTAGCCAATTTACAATTATATAAATGTGTAAAATATGTTCTCATAACATGCTCCCATTGAAACTAAAATTGAGAACTTGTATAAATATCGAGAGCATGTTTTATTTAGGCCAAAATTAGCCTAATTACAAATAATTTTCTTGGATGGATGAGGTCACTCTCTTAAACCCTTCATCAAACTTCTACCCCCATGACTAGTCCCTTTCTAGTCCTAAATTGATGATGCAATATAGTATTTTGGAAAGTCCTGGTGTGGTGTGAGAAGTTGAGTAGAGTTCTCATTGAATGAATGATCTAATGGTGAAAGGAGAATATAGACCTCATGACTCTACCACATGTCACTTGTAAGCTTTTGAAACACTTTAAGCAAGCTTTAAGGTGAATTTGGAGATTTTGAAGAAAAGGTGTAAAAACAATTCTAAAACTACAAATGAAGGTCATCTCATATAAGTTATTAAGGTAATAAATATGGTCTTGAAGCTCAGAGGTGTCTCAATAAAGTTATAATACCTCATAGTGTCCTTTTGAAGAGAGAAAGACTCCTAAAACACAAGCCTAAAGGAACTTGACTATCTTAACACATCATGCATGAATGAATAGATCAGTTTGGTTGTGCATTTGATAAGTGTACTTGGGAATTAAATCAAGGTTGAAGGATTACATGAAAATGATGTATTTTATGTCATGAATATCCCCTAAAAGTTTGGTGTCTTGGTATGTTTCCTATCTCAAGATATAAGCCTTCAAAGATGATCTAGCAATGTGGGACGTGCTAGGGGATGTCAAATTAAAGCCACAAAGAATAGCCATTTGGATTAAAAAATATTCAACAAGGTATGAATTAATCATAGGGATACCAAATTTTGAAACCTCCCTTGATCATATCAAAGATCAATATCATGTGGTGATCAATCGAGTCAATAAGTCAAAGTCCCCTAGATCAAGATCAACGGTGCATATTCTTACATAAATTTTTTGATCAACAATCCACATTTAATATTAGGATCAATAAGTCAGAGGATATTGAGATTGAATGCAGGGTTTCCATCTATCATGATCATGGAAAATTAGCATATCAATAATGTGCATTTGATCATGTAAATCAAATATCGATGGCACACATTCAACCATGTATATGGAGATCAATGATGTGAATCTATTCAATAAGTCAATGATATTAGAATGCATGCAAGGCCACCATGTGGTGTAATATTATTAACTAGATGGATAATGATAGTAGGGTACATATAAGGCATATGAGGCTTCCAAGTACAATAATCTTAGAAGTTGAATCAAAGATCAATGGCCAATATTGAAATTTGAGGCCAGAAGACTCCCAAGGAGATCGATGGAGTGAATTTGATCAAGTTTCCATGGGGAATGAGATGAAGACATGTGTCTAAAATGACAAAGTTCATGTTTTTAATTAAAATAAGTAGCATGGTAGAGAGATACCACATAGGAAAACACGTCAGATAGAAAGATTTCATGGACCCAAACATGCAAATTTATAAATACAAGATCAAAATACAATTCAAGTTGAACCAAAGCAAATACTTCAAAATTTCTATGTCACCATTAAAGCACAATCACCCACCTTAATAGACTTGTATCTATAACCTCTCAAAAGGCAATCATATCTTCAAGCTTGAAGAGTTGGTGGTATAATGCCACAAGCAAGTTTTATGTCTTGTTCATGATCAAGAGACTAAGTAGCTTGGTGGATTTTCATTGAGATTATGACTACATGAAAACAAATAGGGGGATTGGTTTTCATCTATAATGGACCTATGTTCAGGGTTTTTAGTAAGTGTAGAGTTATGATTATGAAAGGAGTGGAAAATGGGACACTAGATGAATGAGTTAAGGTAATTGTCTAATAACGTAAAAAAAAATCAAGATGAAGTATGGAGGTATTGAATGTTTTATAAACCTTCATTTTTATTCATCATATTCATGCCAAAAAAGTTTGGAAGTCTTTTACAGGTCCAAAACTGGTCTTTAGGGTGTTAAATGGCCTTGAAAGTAGTTTTTAGGGCAGCTAGTTTAAGGTATCTCAAGCTTGTGACATCCATAAATGGGGTCTTTGAAAGTTGCAGGTATCATGGATTTTATTGTAGGTTTGAGGAGAAAAGTCAAGTTGAAAATATAAGAACACCTTAAAAGCTAAACATAAAATATGACCTCTATGTTCAATTAATCACTTTATGCTAAGTCAACCGATTTTTACCTAAGCATCTTCTAGAAGGTATTTGGAGGGTGGCATAAAAGTCTACAGGAGAGATACTTGGTTTTTAGAGAGTGAAAGTGGAACATTCAAAACATTTTCAAAGTCTTTAGGGACTTTTCCTTTTCAAAAATCATGACATCATCATCCTCAACAATTTCTATCTTTTAGTGTGTTTCTAAGCTAATAAGAGGGCTTGAAGACTATTTAGACTAATGAGGCTTATTTTGTTGAGGAAGGATTAGTGATAATTGACCTAAATGTGGGTGATAATTCAATATAGGGTGATTATAGCTCATTTATTAAATTTTGTTTGTTTGCTTCTCTCTCTCTTCTCCTTTTGTCCTATATATCCCATTTCTCCCCCCTTTTTAAGGGGAGACTATCATTTTTTACAAGGAAAAATCATGTCAAATTTTATAATAACTACCTTTTGAAGCATAAGATTAGTTTTCACTTATATTTTGCCTGTAACTTATATTTAGTAAGCTTATGCATGATGGCTTTGTGAAGAAGTGTCTTCCATGTTCATTGTCCTTCTTTCTTACCTCTTTTAAGGTGTTTTTAAGTTATTTTTAGGTTTGAACTTGTGATTTTCAGCCATTAATAGATTCTTGGTGTGAATTTTCAAATTCCTCTTTGCTTCATATATTTCTTAGTGAGCCTAGTTTAATAAATAGCTATGCAAATTAGCTAGTTTATGAGATTATGTGAGTAAAGATTGTCTTATATTGAATTAGTGTTTGTTTAAATCTTATTTGAGTGTCATTTAATTTGAAACATCACTCTTTTAGATCCCTTAGTTTTCCTATACCCCCTTTCTACCCCTTTTTCCAAGTAGAAGCATTATTTTAGGTGATCTACCAATAAGAAACTAACCTTATTCGAAGGTTCAACCTCACTAAAAAATACCCACATCCTGAGGTTGTTCTAATTTTGTGGATTAGTTTGAGAGAGAGAGAGCCTAAATAACCCTCTCCAAGGATGAAAATTAATGCCACAATAGTTTCTAGCATGCCTGGTGGGACCACTTTCAAAGAATATTGGTCAAGTTTATGTTGGTTTGATTGATTTACAATGGTTATAGCTTTCATCTTTAAATTTTTGGTGAATATGAGGAACACTCAAAATTATAATGTTATATCAATAGCTATCTTTCATGCCAAAGGTGACTAAAATATTAGATTCTAGAGTTATTCCTTTCGAATTTGTTGAATTACCTTTAAACTAAGTAAGAAGGTTAAGATTTTATAACACTCATCCATACAAAGGAAAATCTAATCCTAAACCAATTTATAAATCTACCTTTGTAAGAATATCTTTTTTGGGTCTTTTTACTACCATGACAGCCCCTAGAGATTTCCCTTTTATGGATTTCAATGGTTAGAGTTCTTTGGATATCCAACAATATGATCTCATTCTAATGACATCTCTTAAGAGTATTCCTTACTTCATGGGAGACCAATATATAACCCCTTTTGATAACCTTGGATATATATCCAACTTCTACAATATTCATGATATCAATGGAGAGAATGTGGATATCAGGTTGTTGGCCGTCTCTTTCAAGGATAAAGCCTTAGATTGATATAGAAACCTTAATGATAAATACATCACATCATGTGATCAATTAGGTGATGAATTATGCAATATATTTGAAGATAAGAGTGACCATTTGTCACTTATCAAATAGTTAACTACAATAAAGAGGGTTCCTCATGAGGTTATGCAGGATTTCAATACCAAGTTTCAAAAGACATGGGATATGATTACAATCTCTATCAATCCTACCCCAAATTATGTTTTCCTTTACTATATGAAATCCATCAACAGTGATATTACAATAATGATTTAGTCTATGGGAGGAAGCAAAATGCTAGATGCTTATGAGGTAATAATCAGAGTAGAGAATAGCCTAGTATAGGCTGACAAGATTAAACTAGGCCACTAATGCCTTTGTTTCCTAATATCGAGACACCTCCTATTTACATTCCTCACCTTTTTTCCATTCCTCCTATGCCAACACTTATTTCCATACCTACACCAAAGTAGGAAAAGGCTTCAACTAGTCATTCTAGTGATTCTCAAGAGCACAAGAACTTCTAAGAACTTAAGATCATGTTTCAATCATTGGGAAATGAAATGATGAATGTGAAGAGGAAAAAAAATCAATCAAATAAACCTTATCAATCTCCATATTATCCTTAGAAATAATCTTATCAAGCTAATAGGCCACCCTACAAAGGAAATTTCCAAGGATAAGGCCAAAGATAGGGATAGCCTAACTATATTAGGCAAAGTAATTATAATCTAAATGCTGAAAGTACTTATAATACTCTAGTCCCTACTCATAACAATATTGATCAATAAAGTGAGGTTACTATGCCTTGATATTAGTATGTCAATAAATCCATGTTCTAACCACTAAGTTCAATCAGGCTTTTAGTGACCAATGGTAGTAGGGTGCTAGCTATGGATACAATCAAGATCTTATAGATTAGAACACATAAGTACCTATGATGGCAAAACTAGAAGAGCCTCAACAAGCGAAGGCCTTAATGAAAGACCAAACTAATTGGATGCTATAATGGTTGACTATGAATAAGAAGAGTGTTATTCATCTAATCGACATGCTAGTTCTAGCGAAGCAAACATTCTAGTGGTAGCTAATACTAGGTTCAAAATAAAGAATATCGATGGTAACCAAGAAGTAGTCAAAGAGTCTCCTAATATTACTCTATTGATATAAAATCCAAAGGAACCTAATGCTACTCTAAAGGTTATAATAACTCAAAAGAATCAAAATCAAGGGAATGCCTTTATGCCCCAAAAATCAAAGACTCAAAAACCAGTTATGGCTCCCAAAGCATAATCAAAAGTTGATGGTTTGCTCATCAATATTGTTGAATAAATGAAAAATTCCAATGTGAGTGTTACAATGTGGGTCATGCTTTCCATGTTTGGTTAGGTATATATCCTTCAAGAAAGTTTATCAAAGATCAATATTTCTAAGAAGCCACCAGGCAAGGAAAACATGGTTCTCACCAATGCAATCAAGGGACTTAATAAAGGGAAATCAAATAAGGTGATCAAGCCTCCTCCCTTCTAAATTTATATAATCATTAGTGACTCTTTGGTGCGTAACTACATGGTAGATAGTGGAGCAAGTACTTCAGTGATGCCAAAGTCAACTATAGATCAACTTGGTTTGAAGTATGAACCCTAATCTAAGGGAGTTTTATAGCTTGATAGATCTTCTACCAAACTATATAGCATTATCAAAGGTCTAAACTTGACCCTGCATGTTTGTCTTAGTGTTTTAGTGTCTCAAGATGTGTTGATTCTAGATGTGCCTCCTCATTTTTCTCTATACTTATCTAGAGACTTGACATAAAAAATTGGGGGTTATCTAGCAGCAGATTGTTCCTACATGGATTTTAGGATAAGGTATGGGACCAAGGTGTATATCAAGGCTAAGCCTATTGCACATTTTCACTTTAAGCCTTATGGGCCTGATAACCCAAACATCAATTGTACCCTTATTGATGAATATGAACACCTAGTTGGTCAAGAACTAGACACTCATCTTGAAGGCATACCTGATATGTTCTTGGATGAGTTATGGAGTGAAAAATAGTTGATTGAACCTTTCTCAGGTGTTGAGGAAAGAGACATGGGAGTCTATTGCTTTCATTAGGAGAATGAATCCATGACATCTCTCACTAGGCCACATAAAGATACTAGTGGTTTGTGGAAAAAATTCTTTGATGGCTCAAGGAGAAAACATGGGGTAGGTGTGGGTGCAATTCTAATATTTCCCTCTAATGATAAAGTACTTATCTTCTTATAGGTTCTAATTCAATTTCTCTTATAATGCAACTGAGTATGATGGCCTTCAGTGGGCTAGTAAGAGGGGAATCAAGAAGTTACATGTATATGGGGATAGTGAGATGATAGTCCATGAGTATGAAGTGAGAGGCCAAAACATCACAAAGAATCCCTTGATGAAATCCTAAAAACATAAAGTATGGTATATACTTGAGGACTTTGAGGCCTTCAACATACAAATAGAGCTAAGGAACCAAAATCAACATGTTAATATGTTGACAACTATGGGATCTCAGTTTAACATCCTAAGTGAATTAAAAAAGTCAAAAGTGTAGCCAGATGTTAAAATGGTGGTAAGACCATCAGTGCTAGATAATAAAGCACATTGACATGTCTTTGATAGTGAAAAGAAAATTTATTATTTCTTGTATTAGGAATTAGGGTTTTACTCAATCAACCAAGGTATATTCCAACATTAGTATGAGGATCAAATTGTTCAACTAAAGTCTAACAACTTACTAAAGGGATAACCACCCTTGAAGGTTTTTTTCATGAGGGAGACCTTATGATGAAAGATAAGGAAGTGATGTCCACTAATGAGGATAATTATGAAAGATTATTTATTTTTAAGGACTAGCTCCTCAAGCTTGGAAAGGTAAGCACTAAGGGTGAAAGGCATGCTTTCATTGGACTTTGTAAAAGGATATTCAGACATCTTTTCTTGGGAATACAATGATATGAGAGTCTTTGATCCCAAGTTATCCCAACACACTATATAATTGGAGGCTAATTTCAATCTTGTTAGGTAAAATCAAAAATCCTATCAACCCCGAAATTAAAGAGCTAATGAGGAAAGACTTGAATAAATTAGTTGAATACAATATCATATTTCCCATCAAGCACTCCTCATGGGTAGCCGAACTAGAACTTGTGAGGAAGAAAAATTGTAAGATCCGGTTGTGTGTTGAATTTAGAGAATTAAATAGGGTCTCTTTGAAATATCATTACCCCTTACCATACATGGATAAAATCATTTAACTAGTTGTTGGTTCAGAATGCTTCTCTCCTTTGGATGGGTAATTAGGATACAACCAAGTGCTAGTAAGAAAAAAGGACCAATACAAGACTGATTTCACCACAATGTTGGGCACATATGATTATCAAAAGAATCCTTTTGGTTTGTCAAGTGCCATGGAAACTTTTCAAAGTGCCATGGACATGGATTTCCAAGGCTTGTTAAACTAGATGGTGTTGGTCTACTTGGATGACATAACATTTTTCTCCAAGAAGGATAGTAAACACTTGGGTCACCTAATATTGATCTTTAAAAGATGCATAGAATATGGGATCTTATTTAATCCCAAGAAATGTGTGTTTTTTCTCCATGATGGAAAACTCTTAGGATACATTATCTTAAAGAATGTATTATTCAGTGACCTTGATACAATAAGAGTCATCTTGATCTAGAGTTTATTTTGGAAAATAAACTTTGTGAAGAGGTTTATACTTGGTTTTGAAAGCTTGTTCAAACCCATCACTACCATGTTGAATAAAAAATAAGTGTTCACTTGGTCCAATGAAGGTAAAACAACATATGAGCCTATCAAGAAAGCCATTGCCCAAGCACCCACACTCATAAATCCTAATTTCTCAAGGGATTTTATATTGTATGCCTTTGATAATATTGACAATATATTATCTATGCTAATGAATAAAAATGGTGAAGGACTTAAGCATTTAGTTAAATTTTTCACTCAAGAGATTAAAAGATATGAATTAAGCTATACTTTTGTAGAAAAGCAAGTCCTTTCAGTGGTAATAAGCCTTGAAATTTTTAGACCAATGCTCTCAAATAACAAGATTTATCTTATTATGTCTCATCCTAGAGTGAGGGACTTCCTTATTAACAAAGACTTGAATGAGAAGAAGGTTGGTTGGATTACCAAGCTCAAGGAGGATGACATGGAGATTAAGGTCATGAAGATAGTGAGAGGCAAAGGCTTATGTGAGAATATTTTTTATGATCTTTAGGAAGATAAATAGGTTATCCTGGTGACATAAGATAACTAAAAAATAGATGCACCTCTACCTCACACTAGTTGGCATTAGGATATGACACATTTCATGATAATAGGTGAGTGCCTACAAGGTATGGACAGAGCAAATAGAAGGTATTTTATACTTTAGTCCATACATTATGCATTGGTTTATGGGGTTATATTCAAAGAGGGCCTTAATAGAGTGCTTCTTAGGTGCATTGATGATGACCAAGTGACAAGGCTCTTGGAATAATTTCATGATGGGCCTGCAAGAGGCCAGTTTGTTCAAAGGATTACAACAAAAAAAGTGATGAGAGTTAGTTATTACTTTCCCAATATCTTCAAGGATGCCTATGCATGGTGATAAAATGTCAAAAGTGTGCTCTCTTTGTAGGCAAGAAAAGGTTGGTAGCCTTCCTCTCAACCCAATCTAGGTGGAATAGCCCTTCATGTAGTGGGGTTTGGAATTCATAGGAATAATCAATCCACTTTATAGTGGAGGACATAAATAGGTAATCACTTCTACTAACTACTTTAATAGGTGGGTGGAAGCAATTTCCTTGAAATAAGATAATGAGATAGTAGTTTTAGACTTCTATGATAACATAGTAATAAGGTTTGGTGTACCATCAACAATAATTTTAGATAATGGATTAGTATTTGTTGGCATGAGGACAAGTGAGTGGTAACTTTAACTTGGAATCTACCTTAGTACATCCTCATGTTACTACCCTGAAGGTAATGGACTGACAGATTCAACAAACAAAAATTTGATAAGGATAATCAAAAGGACTATGGAAGAGAATCAGATTATGGCACACAAAATGAAGGATAACCTTATGGGATAATATAGTGACTCCCAAATTTTACATTATAAACTCACCATTTGTCCTTGTATATGGTAATAAGTCCAAATGACCCATCTCTCTTGAGTTACCTACCTTGGAGTTATCCCATCAGCTTGAGTTGATGGAGAGTGGACCTATGAGTGTGAGGATGACAGATCTCATGGAGCTTGAAGAAGTACGCGACTTTGCAATGAGGACACTAGAGTTACATCAAGCTTAAGTAAAGAAATCCTTTGATAATATACCCATAACAAGATATTTCAAGGAAGGGGATCTATTCAACAAATGGGATTCAAATAAGGCTAATCCAGGAAACCATACCAAGTTTGATTGCTTGTGGAGTGGCCCTTACTTGATCCATAGATGTAAATAGTATAATTCTTTTCAACTTGCCTAATTAGATGGAGAGGTATTACCCATCCTAGTCAATGGGATTCATTTAATGTCTTGTTATTTTAAGTATTTTCAACCATTATATATGTTGTATACAATAGATTAGATTTTTCATGTTTTCCACTAAGTGCCTTGTGCACATATTTTTAATTGTGTGTTTCCATTCTCTAGGTACCTTGGGCACAAGGTTGGTTTTGTTTCTTATTTTCCTTGTTGATTAAAGAGGAGGTTTTCAAAAATGGATAACCTTGTATTAGTTTCAAATAATCTTGGAATAAAGCCTTATGACCCCATATGCCCAATGGATTAGATAAGGGAACTATTTTTTTGCATAACAAGCATGCAATCCTAGGAGGTCACCAAAAATGTTGGCCAAAATTGGCACACATATGAAAAAATTTCTTGGATATATCATGAAACTCTCTTGAACCCTTCAAAAACCTTCTACCCCCATGACTAGCCCCTTTTTAGTCTTGAATTGATGATGCAGTATAATATTCCAAGAGGTCCTAGTGTAGTGTGAGAAGCTAAGCAGAGTTTTGGTTGAGTGAGTGATCCAATGGTGAAAGGATCAGACATACCTCATGACCCTACCACATGTCATGTGTAATATTTTGAAACACTTTAAGCAAAATTTAAGGTGAATTTATAGATTTTGAAGAAATGGCATAGAAACAGGTCTAAAATTACAAGTGAAAGTCATCCCCTACAATTTATTAAGGTAATAAAGATATTTTTGAAGCTCAAATGCATCTTGGTAAATTTATAATACCTCCTAGTGTCCTTTTGAAGAGAAAAATACTCCTAAAGCACAAGCCTAGAGGAACCTGATTGTCTTATCACGTCATGCAAGAATGAATAGATCAGTTTGGTTGTGCATTTGAGAAGTGTACTTAAGAAGTAAATCAACATTGAAGGATTTCACAAAAATGAGTTATTTTGTGCCATGTATATCCCATATAGGTTTGGTGTCTTGGTGTGTTTCCTATATCAAGATATAAGCCTTCAAAGATGATCTAGCAGTGTGGGATGTGTCAGGGGATGTCAAATTAAAGCCATAGGAAATAGATATTTAGATTAAAAAATATTCAATAAAGTACAAATTGATTATAATTATTCCAAGTGTTTAAAATTCACTTGATCATATCAAGGATCAATGGCACACAACTAATAAATTAAGTCAATAAGACAAAGTCCCTTAGATCAAGATCAGCATTGCATATTCTTACGTATAAATTTTGATCAATGCTCCATGCTAAATACTAGGGTTAATAATTTATAGGATCTTGAGATTGAATGCATGGATTCCATGTGTCAAGATCATGATGAATTAGTAGATCAATGGTGCACATTTGATCATAAAGATCAAAGATCAATGACATACATGCAATCATGTAGATGGAGATTAATGATACAAATTAGGTCAATAATTCAATGAGCTCATATTACATACAAGGTTGATGTATGGTATACGAGAATTAACTTTATGGAGATTGATAGTAGGGTATGAAAAAGGAAGATGGGGCTACCAAGTGTCACAATCTTAGAAGTTGAATCAAATATCAATGGCCAACATTGAAAGTCGAGGCTAAGAGATTCCCAAGGAGATTGACAGATTAAACTTTATAAATTTTATATGGGGCATGAGATGAAGACACATGTCCAAAGTGACAATGCTCATGTTTTAAATTAAAATAAATAACATGGAAGAGAGATACCACATAAGTAGACACGTTGGATCAAAATATTTCATGAACCTAAGCATGAAAATTTATAAATACAAGATAAAAATATAATTCAGGTTGATCCAAAGAAAATACTTTAAATTTATATGTTTCCATTAAAACATAGTCATGCACATCAATATACTTGTATCTAAAACCTCTCAAAAGGTAAGCATATCTTCAACCTGAAAGAATTAGTGGTACAATACCACAAAGAAGTTTTATGTCTTGTTCATGATCAAGAGACTAAGTATCTTGGTGGATTTTCATTGAGATTATGACTATATGAAAACCAATAGGGGGTTTGGTTTTCATTTATAGTGGACCTATGTTTGGTTTTTGGAGTAAAGATAGAGTTGTGATTGTGAAAGGAGTGTAAAAGGGGACACTAGATGAATGAGTTCAAATGTCTGTCTAATAATGTAAAGAACATATCAAGATGAAGTATAGAGGTATTAAAGGTTTTATAAAACTTTCATTTTTATTCATCATACTCATGCCAAAGAAGTTTGGAAGTTTTCTATAGGTCTAGAAGTGGTCTTTAGGGTGCCAATAGGAGCAGTTTTCAAGGTATTTGGTTCAAGGTGGCTCAAGATTATGAACTCCATCAATGGGGTCTATGAAAGTTATAGGTATCATGGAGTTTATTGTAGGTTTGAGGAGTAAATTCAAGTTGAAAATATAATAACACCTCAAAAGGCAAACATAAAATATGACCTCCATGGTCAGTTAAGCACTTTATGCTAAGTCAACCAACTTTTACCCAAGCATATTCTATAAAGCAAGTAGAGGGTGGGATATAAGTCCAAGGGAGAGAGACTTGGTGGTTGGAGACTGTAAGTGGATCATTAAATACATTTTCAAAGTCTTTGGAGAATTTTTGATCCAAAACTCAGAATTTTTGATTTATAGATATTTGAAGAACATGAAAATAACACAGTAACAATGATTTCTCTGAGAAGAGATATTTTATTACTCAAGATTGAAAATACAACCATATGCTTATCTATATAAAGATGTATAATTTACATTTTAGGTTACATATTCATTTATAAACATTTTTAGGGTAGGAGGAGGATATGTAAGGTTACCAATCTTGAGGGAGATTAATTGTTTTGACTTCCACAATCTACAACAATACAAAATTTGAGGAATTATTATTTTTAGAAACTTACTAGTTTTAGATTGCGCTACTAAAATTGAAATTTGGGGTACTTATAATAGGTTTTTGGGGTCAAAATCCATTGAGTAGATCTTGGTGCTATCTCACCGCATTCTCCTCATTCTTATTTTTCCAATGGTTCAAACAGGGAGTCAATCGGAGCTATGGTGCAAAAGTTATGGCTCCCAGAAGTTCTATCATCAATTGGGGTAGAGCCATCGCCCAAATTGTCACTTGAATTGTTGCCTAGATCAATTTTCCTCTTAGATAATAATGACATCATCATAATCAACAATTTATGTCTCCTAATATGTTTCTAAGTCAATAATAGGGCTTAAAGACTATTTTTTTGAGGAAGGATTAGTGTTAATTCACCTAAATGTGGGTGAAAATTTAGTGGAGGGTGATTGTAGCTCATTTATTGCATTTTGTTTGCTCTCTTATTCTCTCTCTCTCTTATCCTTTTCTCCTACATCTCGCATTTATAAGGGGAGACTCTCATTTTTGACAAGGCAAAATCCTATCAAAATGTATAAGAACTACCTTTTGAATCATTGTATTATTTTTCACATATCTCTTGCCTATAACTTGTGTTTAGTAAGCTTGTGCATGATGGATTTGTGAAGAAGTGTCTTGCATGTTCATTGTCCTTATTTTTTGCCTCTTTTAATGTGTTTTCAAGTTATTTACACATTTGAACTTGTGAATTTTGGCCATTAATGGATGATTGGTGTGAATTTTGAAATTCCTCTTTGCTTCATCTATTGCTTAGTGATCCTTGTTTAAGAAATATTTACACAAATTAGCTAGTTTGTGAGATTGTGTGAGTAAATATTGTCTTGTTCTAAATTAGTATTTTTTTTAAAGACTATTCTAGCATAGTTTAATTTGGTTCATCATGCTTTTATCTCCATTAGTTACCATATACCCCATTTCTACCCCTTTCTTCAAGTAGAAACATTAATTTAGGTGATTTACTAAGAGGAAGTCATCCTTCTCTGGAGGTTCAACCTCACTATAGATACCGACAATGTAAGGTTGTTCCCATTTTTTGGATTAGTTTGAGGGAGTCTAAATAACCCTATCAAAGGGTGAAAATTAATTCCACAACATTTTCATAACATGCCCCCACTATATGTCTGAAACAATAAAAAATTTAGAGGACATGTTTCCATAACATGCCCCCACCACAATAAGAATCTATGAATAATGTGATATACATGTCTCTATAGCATACCGCCGCTAATATTACCCTATTTTTAGGTGATTATAAGTATAAAATGGTAAAAAACTTACCTCAATGGGATAACATAACTATACAATATGTGTATAAACCATGTAAAATATATAAGGAATATGTCTAGGGGGATATATCATTGAAGAATGTAGAATGTGATCACGTAAAGTCTTAAGATGCGTGATATATATCATGGAAAAATATAATTAGAAATAATACAATCTCAACAAGTAACCAAACACACACACAAGATCACTAAAAAAAATTCGAAATATAATGGTTAAAGGAGATTGCAAATAAGGGGCATAATCAAATACTGCACAATCAAAGGGACATGACTAGTCAAATGTCCAAAAAATAAAGAATGACATATTAAAATGTAAAAGAAGAAAAAAGGCATCATGGCTGAAAATAATGGATCATATTAAAATTATCAAACAAGTAAGACAATACACTCAAGGAAGTGCATAGATGAAAAGTATAAACAACCAACATAAATATATCAAACTAGTCCTTAGATATATGTGTTAGAAAAAAATGATAAGTACATAGCATATCAAGTACACTGTGAGATATATAAGCATGGATAAAATAATTTTTAATCAAATTATCTCAAACATGATAATGTAAAGTGACCATTAAATGATATAACCTAGATATATCATGATCAAATAAGTAGATGCCCCTAATGTCCAAATGAGATGAGTAGAGGGAAGGCACAACATACAAAACTGCACAGATTATATATCTATGTATGTATATATCACAAAAAATATGCATGGAATACATGTGTATATATAAATAAATGATATTTTATCTAATAACATAGAACTAACAACATAAATACCAAGGGGTTATTAAAACATATAAATACTATACATACTTTTGGATTTTTTAATTTTTTTGGTATTTTTAGAATATTTCAAAGGAAAAGACTATCCTATGATATAATATAAATTATGTGTTGTATATTTTTAAATTATGTCTCCAAGGTAGCCAAGGGTGTTTATGAGGTGTCATGTGTGTTAGCAAGACAATGACAAAGTGTGCTTTAGTGTGCCTTAGTTTTCTTATATAATTCTTAATTATTTGACTTGGTAAGGTAGATGATGGATGTTATTGATGGTGTGGTCATGTTTTAGAGGTTATATGATTTATCAAGAGTACTTGGTGTGATTATTTAAGTGAAAGGAATTCATCAGAGTAGTCATATGAATGTCTAGGTTTTCCTAGTCATCCTGCTAGATAAGGCTAAGTAAGAAGATTAATGACATTATAATTCACACATGTAAAGGTATTAGGAGTAGTTTGGTATATGGATGGACTCACCTATGAGAGGAGATCATGTGGTCCATGTTTTAGGTCTTGATATGATGTATAAAAAATTTATGACAGTGCAAAGTTGGTATCCCAAGCAGACTTCACTAGTTTCCATACTTAGCCAAATTTACAATATCAAGTGACCATTATATAAGGCTGCCAAGTGTCAAAACCTCAATTAATCAAATCAAGGATAAAAAATACCATAGGTCTTACACTTTTTTTAAACTCACTCAATCAGATCAAATATCTAATGGTGAGCATTTAATCATGCAGATGGAGATCTAATGATGAGCATTGAATTGTGTCGATGGAGATCTAATGGTGAGCATTTAATCATGCAATAGAGATATAATAGTGAGAATGAGGTCAATAATTAAAAGGATATTTATATTGAACATGATGGTGACATGTGTCACAAACATGGTGAATTATTATTATATCAATGACATCCATTCAACTGTGTAGATGGAGATTGACAGTGTGAATCGAGTCAATAAGTCAATAAGCTCAAATTGCACATGGGGATGCTGAGTGGCATAAGAGTATAAAATAAATTAATATTGATATTAGGGTACACATAAGGAATGAAAGGATGAAAATTGGGGTAATATAATTAAATTAATGGAGATTGATAGTAGAGTACACATAAGGCACATGGCGCTACCAAGTGTCACAATCTTAGAAGCCCAGATCAAAGATCAACAACCATCATTGAGAATCAAGGCTAGGAAATTCCCAATGAGATATATGGATAAAATTTTATCAATTTTATAGGGGGAATGAGATTAATACACGTGTATAAATCTTTTGAATTAAATAATGACTGTTGGAATTTAAAAATTCAAATTAACAAAGGAAAACTAGTTTGTATTGTTTGATTTATATCTTAAGTATATGGAGGAATTTGTTGATGGAGTAAAAATAAAATTTGTAAATTAATCCAAGAGATATATAGATAAACTATTTATAATGTCTTAATATTCATATAGTTTTAATTATTGAGCTCCAAAGTTAACTGAGGTTTTGATCATCTTCCACAAGTGAGCCAAGAAGGATGTTTGAGATTTTATTGATGTTGTTAAGATGTTTCAAGGTTAAATAACTATTGGAGAGTGTTATAGACTCCATCCAGACCATATTTATTTATTTTGGAGGTTTTACCAATCCATATTCAATATTAAAAAATTATTATAAGTTAATTATTTATTCATTTATGATGTTCTTATGTATAAGGCTAATGGTTGAGTAGGTTTTACATATGCAGAAGAGTGTAGGGATGAATGTAATCACTTTAAGATGTCTTATGAATCATGTGAAGTGTAAATATCCATTTTAAAGTGGTATTGTGTTCCTAATTTTCTCGATGAAGTGAAAAAGTGGTGAATAGGTCTCTATAAGACCTATAAGGGCTATTAAGGCCTAATTGAAAGGTGTAGATGCTTAAGGGTGAGCCATAGATGTTATGGTCAAACTATGAGGGTGGTATTGAGATATGTATTAGTGTGATATAATATTTAAGGGTTAATTTAAGTCTTATGACTCACAAAGAAGATGGAAATCATAAAGACTCTATAATGAGTAAAATCAAAGGTGATAGTTTCTAGAGTTGTGGGGTAGAAGAAAGAGAAGTGTGAGTGTGCCTAGTTGATTTATTGAAGAGCATATAAGGTTAAGGATTGTGTGTGTGACCTATAGGTCATAATTTTTATGTCATAATAGTGATCATGTAGGTTTGAAGAGTTGATAAGGGAAGTATAGAGAGTGTGTAGAGTGAGCAAAGGAAAGGTGAAGATTGTGTGAGCTTGGTTGATGGATTGAGGATCAAAAGAGTATGAGGTATGTGTATGACCATTTGGTAATGTTTTTGATGTTGTGATAAATTTGTTACAAGTTTTTTGATTGATTATGTGAGAATAATTTTAGAGTGATCTAAAATGTGGTTTTGGATGCACTAAGAGGGTGTGAAGGCTAGAAAAAGTGTGTAGGTTTGTAGAGAGCTAATATTCATTGTATCTCCATCAAATTGGTAGGAAATAAGACATGAAGAGATGTTCATTTCATAGGTGTTTTTTTGGGTGATCAATATCTAGGGTAAGAGGTGATCATCTATCCTTAGGGGTTGGTTCTCCTTATGAAGTGGGTGATTCACTAAAGGTCTCATGTTTGTGATCATCTTATAGGACAAGTAGTCTACATGTTTGCAGTCTTGAGAGTGGATTTTATCCCCCATGAGAGTTTCCCACATAAATTAATGTGTTATGTGTGTAATATTACATTGTTATCTTATTAATTATTATGAATGAATTTTATGTTTTTTGAATTCTTGTGGTGATTGACTAAGGGTTTGAAAGGATTGGAATTGAAATTGGATTATCTTTCATCACTGACTCATCCCCCCTCTCAATGATTCTACCTCTAATAATTGGTATCAAAGGAGGACCTTTTAAAGTTTAACCACTTAAAGGTGATTCAAGATACAATATGGCTATTTATCAAGTTCAAAGAGGTTTGTGTATTTTTAAAATGAAAGTGATGATGATGAAGTTTTCATAGAACAAGAAAAATATGAAAGAGTAATGAGATTGAAGCTTGGAGATTAGTTATAGTCAAATGAATTTTTAATTAATAAAATTATAAAGGATGATGAATTCAATAAAGATAAAAATGGTGTTATACTCTTGGCTAAAGATGAAATTTGTTCAAATGAAGAATACATCATGTGTGATGAAAAAAGGTTATTATGATCTAAAAGAAGGAGAGGTTGAAGTGATCCTTGAAGCTAAGGTGAATCTTAAAGCTGAACATGTTAGATCCTTGAATAATTTTAAGTATCAAAAGAAGATGAATCATGATTTGAAATCCATAGTGAAGTATCTTAAAGAACAAGTGTGTGCCTTGAAGAGTGACCTGGTCAAAGAGGGCAAGAAAGATAATAATATCATCAAAGATCTCAAAAATCAGTTAGAAGTGTCAAATGGTAGCCTAGAGTCAATAGAAGAAGAATGAAGACATCTCAAGACTTAGTTAGAAGAATCCAATGCCAAGGTGAGTTAAAATCAAGGTGAGCATGATGAGTTGAATACCAATCTATATTCCTTAATAGTATAGCATGAAAATCTCATAGACAAGTTAGACAAGGTAGAAAAGGAACATGTGAAGTCTAAGCAAGATAAGAAGAATGATAATATGAAAAGCAATGAAAGAAGACCAAAAAATAGATCAATGAAATGAGGCATTCATTTTAGGGTAAATTTTGTTCTCACAATCAATTTGGTCACTTAGAAAGAGAATGCAAAAATAAAAGAAACTTGTCAAAGGGATTTCATAGTCATCATAAAGTAAAAGGTATAAATAATGTTGTTTATTTTAATTGTCATCATGTTGGTCGCATTGTAAAATTATGTTCAAGTAAGGTCAAGATGTTCTCAAGTAATAAAAAAGTGTATGGATTTATTAGAATGTAAGGAAGAGATCAAACATGGATTTTAAGACCTAAGTTTGTTAGGAGAGATCAGTTTGAAACAAAATATGAATTATTTTCCATGCTAGGCATAAAGGAAATTCAAGAGTTTCTATTGTAAACATGTGTTGACAAGATAATAAAATTAAAGAATGAAGTTAAGGACCCATTCCAAGCCAATTTGATGCTAAGATAGGACTACAAGTCAAATGAAATTATGGAAATATGGGAGTCTCTTAAGTTTTGGGAATTATAGTCTCTTTATGTCAATGGGGTGTCTCTCTCTAGGGTTCAAGGAGACACTTGTAAGTGAAAGGAAGCATGATGGATTCTAGTTGGGTTTCAACCAGATTCTAGTTGGGTTTCAGTTGATGTTGCATGACAAAAAAGGAGAGTTGTTATTCAATAAGAGAGTTGCTGTCTTTTTTTTCAAGGTTTGAAGTTGTTTCTATGGAGCAAGTTGTCATAGTGTAAGTACTTGTCAAGTGTTTTTAGAAGTTATGTAGATGAGTATCTATTGTAGCTTCCCAAGAAGCTTGTAATGCTAATGAAGTTTGTTGTAGTGTTTCTTGAAGTTAGTATCATGAGTTTAAATGATCTCTTGATGTCATATTGACCTCATAAAGTCATTGAGAGGTATGATATCATTTATTGGATGTTATAAGAAGGTTCAAAGATCTGAAGATGATATAATTTTGAGTTTTCATATCATGGTTTTGAGTTGTTCATTTTAAGATCTTGATTGCAAGTATGAAAAGTTGTTCATTGAAGTTTATTGAAGAGTATCATGTGAGAATGTTCTTGGTTAATAGGGAGTAACAAGTTGATGAGCTTGATTAAGTGGTTGTGTTGAATTGTGTGTTCAATGTATGTTTAGGTAATTTGGTCCTAAAGGTATGTTTATATCATTTTTGGATGCTTGGTATAATAGGTCAAATGTTGAAGAATGAAAGTAAGGTTGATATGGAATATGAGGAGGATGTGTACAAGTGAATTCCAGGTGGTTTCATGTGCTAGTTTAGTCAAAGGAGTCTTTTTTGGGCATTTGTCTAATTTGACCATTTTTTAGCGAGAGCTCATATTAAAAAATTGGTGCTTTTAGGGTATTGAAAGCAAGAGATAGATGAGAATAGTTGAGATTGATGTTTCAAAGTTTATGAGGTGGCTTGGTAATGTTAGAATGATGTCATGGTTATTTTTTGGTGATTTGGTATGGTGACTAATGTGTGTGCATAATCTACATGCAAGTTATGAAGTTTTCTAGGTGTCAAAACAAGAAAGGAGGTTTCATGCTTTGAAGATATTTTGTGTGAAAGTTGAAGCTTTTTGTGAGATCTTGGGTCTCCCTATTTGTGCTTAAGGGTATGCAGGTCTAAAACCTAGATGAAGGAAGTATGGGTTTTGAAAGGAATTTGATCTCAAAATTTTGATCTAAAAGTGTGTATTGGTGATGCCAAGGTGTGTAAGGAATTTTAGGAGCTAGCATAGATCGAAAGGTGGTCAGTTGACAAAGCATCTATGGTGCAAATAAAAAATTGGATGATGATTTTTTTCATGAATGAGGGGGCATATAAGTGTACTCTAGATATCAAATTTTAAGCTATGAAAGTTCATACATAGAAATTTACAGTCTATGAAAGGTGCACATAAGGATACAAGGCCTCTAAGCAAGGCTAGTATGAACAAGTGAATATTTTGGTCATTTTTTCCAAATTAAAAAGGTATGGATGCTATTGAATGAGTTTTTTAGTTATTTTTTGTGCATCTTTCATGTTTGATGATTGTCTTGTTCATCTATTGATGATCATGGAGGTGGCTTGTGAGAGAAAATTTGAAGGCAAGTATGAAATTTATTCATGGTTAGAGATGGTATGAAGGTGCTCAATTTGTGCCTAAGATTAGGTAACTTATGAGGAATCCCTCTTAATTTTTTCAAGGTAATTTAAACAAGTTTATGGTGTTCATGTATGTTTTTTATTCATAGAGCAAAGTATGATCAAAGAAGAGTGTAGTCATTGAGCATGCTTGAGAAGTTAAAGGTAAGAAGAAGTATGCACAGTGTTATGGGGAGTTTTTATCATTTCTTAGAGGTGGTAATTTTCCTTATTTTGGTCTTGAATTCTCTTTAGGTCCTCAAGATCAGTTGGTGAACATTTTGTCATTGTGTCAAAGGAGGAGAAAGTCCTTGAAGAGAGAGAAAGATTGTGAGAATAATCTTTATGATTTGTGTTGAAATAAATGACAAAGGGGGATATTATTATATATTTTATTCTCCAAGGTGGCCAAGGGTGTTGATGATGTGTCATGTGTGTTATCAAGATAATGACAAAGTGTGCCTTAGTGTTATTGCATGGTTCTTTAGTGTTTATCTTTGTGAGGTAGATGATAGATGTTGATGATGTGATAATGTTTTAGAGGTCATATGAGAAGTCAAGAGTACATGGTGTGATTATGTAAGCGAAAGGAATTTATTATAGTAGTTGTATAAATGTCTAGGTTCTTCTAGTCATCTTGGCAGATAAGGTCAAGTAAGCAAATTAATGATGTCAAAATTCAAATGTGTAAAGGTATCATGAGAATTTTAGTATATGGATGGATTCCCATATGAGATGAGATATTATGGTCCAATTTTAAGGTCTTGACATGATGTATAGAAAAATTTATGGCATTGCAAAGTTGGTCTCCCAAGCAAACTTCACTAGTTTTCATAGCCAAATTTGCAATATCAAGTGACCATTATATATGGATAACAAGTGTTGAAACATCACTCAATCAGATCAAAGATAAATTGTGAATTTAATTCTTACAAGTTTTGAAGCCTCACTTGATTAGATCAAAGATATAATGATGAACATTTAATCATGCACATGGAGATCTAATGGTGAGCGTTCAATAATGCAGATGGATATCAAATGGTAAGCATTCAATCATACAAATAGAGATCTAATTAAAATAATGAAGACAATAATTCAAATGATCCTAAGATTAAATGTGATGGTGATATGTGTCACAAACCTAGTGAATTAGCAGTAAATTGACAAGATGCATTCAACCATGCAAATAGAGATCAACGTTATGAAATCAAGTCAATAAGCTTAGATTGCACATGGGGTTGCCAAGTGGTGTAAGAGTGTTAACTAAATGGAGGATGATATTAGGGTATGTATAAGGTATGTGGGATTACCAAGTGGTGTAATGGAATTAACTAAGTGGAGACTGGCAGTTGGGTACATAGAAGGCATGTGGGGTTGCTAAGGGTCACAATCTTGAAAGCTTAAATCACAAATGAACATCCAACATTGAAATTCAAGGCCAAGTGACTCAAAAAGAGATAGAAAGAGTGAAATTTATCAAATTTATAGGGTACATGATATGAATACACGTGTCTAAATCTTTTGCATTAAACAATGACTGTTATAATTTTAAAATTCAAATTAACAAAGCAAAACTACTGTGTATTATTTGATTTATATCTTGAGCATATAGAGGAATTTGTTGATGGAATAAAAAGAAAATTTGTAAATTAATCCAAGGGATATCCATATAAATTTCTTATAAGTTTTTAATTTTTGTATAATTGTATTTATTAAGATACAATGTTGACTGAGGGTTTGACCATCTTCTGCAAGTAACCTAAGAAGGATGTTTGAGATTTTCTTGATGGTGTTTGGATGTTTCAAGGTGAATTAACTATTGGAGAGTGTTTTAGAATCCATGAGGAACATATATATGTATATATTTTAGAGGTTTTATAAATCCATATTTAGTATAAACAAATGCTTATAAGTTAAACATTTGTTTGTTCATGATGCTCTTATGTACAAGGCTAATGGTTGAGTAGGTTTTTCATATGTAAAGGAGTGTAGGGATGAATTTAATCATGGTAAGGTGTATTATGGGTCATTTAGAGTGGAAATATGCATTTTAAATTGGTCTTGTGTTCCTAATTTACTTGGTGAAGTGCTAAAGGGGTGAATAGTTCTCCATGAGACATATAATGGCTACTAAGGCCTAATTGAAAGGTGTAGATGCTTAAGGGTAACCCATGGATGCTATGATTGACCTATGAAGGTGGTATTGAGATATGTATTATTTATATATAATACTTAAGGGTTAATACAAGTCTTATGGCTGACCAAGATGATGGAAATCATAAAGACTCTATAAAGAGTAAAATCAAAGGTGATGGTTTCTACAGTTGTGAAGTGAAAGAAAGAGAAGTGTGAGTGTGCCTAGTGAATGTATTGAAGAGTATAGTAGGTTTAGTATTGTTTGTATGATATTAATTTCATAATTATGATGCCATAATAATGATCATGTCGGTTTGAAGAGTTGATAAGTATAGAGAGTGTGTAGAGTGAGTGAAGGAAAGGTGAAGATTATGTGAGATTGGTGGTTGGATTGAGGATCAAAGGAGTGTGAGGTATGTGTGTATGACCATTTGGTATTATTTATAATTTTATGGTATATTTATTTCAAGTTTTATAATTATGTGTGAAGAAGTGTAGAGTGATCCAAAATGTGGTTTTGGATGCATTGAGAGGGTTTGAAGGCTAGAGAGAGTGTGTAGGGTTGAAAAGAGTTAATATTCATTGTATATCCATCATATTGGTAGGAAATAATATATCAAGATATTTTTGTTTCATAGGTGTTTTTGTGGGTGCTAAAAATCTAGGGGAAGAGGTGTTTCTCCATCCTTAGGGGCTAGTTCACTAAAGGTCTCATGTTTGTGATCATCTTATAAGATAAGTAGTCCATGTGTTTGCAGGGTTGAGAGTATATTTTATCCCCCATGAGGTTTCATAACATAAATTCATGTGTTATGTATGTAATATTTCATTTTTCTCTTATTCATTGTTATGAATGACTTGTATGTTCTATAAATTCTTGTGGTGATTGATTAAGGGTTTGAAAGCATTGGAATTGAAATTGGATTATCTTGTGTCATAGATTCACCCCTCTCTCAATTATTGTACCTCTAATAGTATTCACATAGGTATCTCCCCATAGTGAACTTGGTGCAATAAATTGGTGATACTACTAAGGGTCATGCATAAGTGTAATATTTGCAACTATAAGATCTATGATTCTCTATGTAAGCATAATAGGACTGTGTGGTCATGAATAAATAGTATTAGGGGTTCATAGAAACCATAACTAATGGTATATGGTTTATTTAAAACATCATTAATATGAACATGTGTAGGTATTATAGATATCTAAATATGTTGTGTAGTAGATGAGGATTCTATGAAACTCACTATGGATTTTTGATGCAATTATATCTCAAGTACTAGTTACCGCCTAAAGGGAATTGCCTATTGCTTACCCTTTTGCATAATATTAACCTTAGTAGGTGTGATAATTAATCTCTTATGCATAAATTTATGTTTCTCAAGAGGATGTTCATATGGGATACCAAAAACTATAATTACCGAATTTAAATGAATGTATTTAACATACCTATGCATTGTATAAGGTACTACTTGAAGTTTATGTATTGAAGGTCTCCCCATATATAAAATACACCCATAATAGGTATAAATGATAAGTTAGTAACCAAATGTGTGGGACTTAAATGTAAAGGTAAGTCATTATCACCAATAGCTTGTTATGAGGTCCCATCAAATGCTCTAATTTATATGGTCATAGGGTGTAAATCATGTTGGTTTAACCTAGATGTGTATGTAATGTCATGGTGTAAATTTTATCACTTGCACCATTATCAATCATAGCACTATGTATAGGATAATGGCCAATGTATGATCAAGTGAATAACGAATGAACATTTAAGTAATCATCCCTAATCTTATTATCAATGAAAGTAATGGAGGTTATTTAAACCATAGGAGTTGTATGCCACATATAAGTACTAATGATCCCAGCCAATGGGTGCCCATAATGTAATGGAGGAGGATTTGAATTATATGTCATTTTCACTTTTATATATTTTTTAGAATGTTCATGCAAATGATTGTTAAATATTTTCTACATATGGTGATCACTAGGTTGTGAATCTGATTGCTTTGAAGGACCATCAAATGTAATATTTTGGTCATTTATGAGGTCTTGGATCTTATGATGAAATTAAAACATTTGTTTGTAGAATTCCTAGGGCCTTAATGATATTAATAATAAGAATTTGAATCATACCCTTTGGGTTGAGGTCTACTCATATCAATCTCTATAGGAAAAGGGAGAGATATAATATGAAACTCTAAAATCCATGGGAGTAATGAAGTGGGGAACTGAATTGTGTAAACTATCTATATAGTGCATTGGATAGCACAAAACAATTAGGTTGTTATGACACTACATTAAGAATGGTGGTTATTTCCCTTTTAGGCTCAATATGATTGACCTTATAACCTGGTTTTATAGTAAACTTAGTATTGGATGTAGATGTAGTTGGTGTTTTTACTACATAGTTAAGTGTAATGAATGAAATAATCTTCCTTTCATAGTCCCAAAAAAAATGGCATAATTCATCAAAATATTTGAAATTTTTGAACACAATGGACTCATGTAAAGGAGAAAGAAAAAAATTATTGAAGATTTATTAAGTGTCTTTATTACCATAGGATTGGTCATTTTAGCTAACATTGTTTATACCTCAAGAGATATTCATTGATAGATTCACTGTTTTCATATTTGATTTTTACAATTTGGTCATAGGAAAACTTTTAGGTAATGTTAATAGAGAAGTGTTCCAAAAATTGATCTTCAATAGGTTTGAATGCATTTACTTATTGGAGAGGTTAATCATAAAACCACCTCAAATCATAGTCCTTGAGGCTCCTTGGAAATAATTTGTTCAAAATTTTATCATTTAAGGCATAATATAGGAATGATACAAATAAGGGTTAAAGATGTTGTTCAATATCACCCTTACCATCATAAAATTTGAGCTTAGGTGAGACAAAACTAGTTGGTAATAGGTAAAAATATATCTCAAGTTTAAGAGGATTATGTAATACATCTTATGAATTAATATAATGAGGATAATTTAAATCCTTTTATTTAATGTCCATGACCATGCCCTCCAAAGTATTTATAACTTGAAGAAGAGTTTGAACTATAGAACCAATAGTATTTAGATTAGTAAGTTGAGTAGTCACCAAAGGGAAAGTAAAAATGTTTTGAGTAGTAAAAGGAATTGAAACTGGTATTTGTGTTGAAGCATGTGGTGACCCCATCATAGATGTAACAATAATAGTTTAAGAAAATAATGGTTAGAAGACATAATCCATGCCTCCACTATATGTGGGTAGGTTGATTGGTATGGAATCAATTATGGTACCCTCTAAGGATTCACCATCACTAGGTAGGAAATCCTTAGTCTTATCATGTTTATTAATTTCATCTCTTTTGACATACAAAAATACATCCATTAAGCCCTTGTTATTATTAAGATGAGTGACCAATGCTTATTTATATTCCATTTGAAATCAAGTTTTTTATTAAAATTTTCCATTTCTTACAAATTAAAAAATTTGATAATTTAAAATAATAAAATGAAACTCTAGTTGGCTTAAAACCCTAAGAATTCAAAAAACATTACATTCACATGAATCGGGTTAACCAAACTTTTTATCCTAGGGTTTTGGAATTTGGGGCTAGGTTTAAGAATATAGAAATGCATAAGGATAATGGTGATAAACAAATATATATTAGGCCAAATAATTTCAAAACTTGGATAAACATATATGAGATATATCATGCTAAGGTATGCTAAAAAAATAAGAAATAAAGATAAATTAGATATTCCAATGATAATGAAAACAAGATACTTGGGTAGTTTTGATTCCAATATAGATATAAATATAGAACATGAAGGAAATATACTAGATATGGATTCTATATTAGTCACCTAATTCTATAAATCATACCTTTATAATTATGGAAACATACATCAACCTAGGATGATTACATTGATGCTTCTATCTGACTTAGATGTGGGTGTTTGTATGCACCCAAAATTTATACAGTTTGACATTTCCAACAAAAATATGGTGATGATATAGTGATCTCTTGATTTTTGATCCATATGAACTCTCTAGCTCTTTAGACTCCCTTTACCTTCCTAATCCTGCCTTGACCCCCTTTGGTCACATTTTTTTGATTTCACAAATTCTTTCACCTTGTTTTAAAAATTAGCCATGTGAGACAAAAATGCCACTCTAGGTAACACAATATCCCCCCTTTGTTATAAAACCACCCCTTTTGTTACACAACCACTGCAACAATTTTATAACTTAGGTGACAATTTTGAACTTAAGCAGAGGTTGCATATTAAAATAATGACAATTTCATATTTTATAGTGGTATTTTTGTCACTCTCTATGGTGGTTTCGAAATTTATCCTTGCATAATGTGATGGTTCTATCCCCTTTGAAACATATTCCAAAATTAGATCCTATGACTTTATTTTTGACGTGTTTTATATGACTAGTGTTATGTTTCTTATTTTTATCACCTTGTGTTCATCTCCAATCAAGTCTAGTTCACTCCCTTTTCTATTTTCGATCTCTTAATTTCCTCTAAATTTGAATTCCCCATTGGAATTAGTTGAACTCCCCCATGTAAGCTCCTAACTCTTTTTACAAGAATTCCAAATTTGACTTAATTTCAAATCCAAAATTTTTTTCATTAAAAATTGATATTGTGAAGCATTTGTAGACATAATGCTACTACAATTTATTGAATATCTAGCCTCTATTATTTTTTAACTGATTGCATGTTTTATGTGTTTTAGGAGTTTTAAAATATAATACCCAATCAAATAAATCTATTTGAAAGGAATGAAAATATTCATATTTACACTAAAATATAGTCAATAATATATATTCATCTAACCTAGCATGTGCAATAAATATAGTAAGTAAAAATCAACTAACGGATAAAAAGAGTGTATCTTATTTAATTTTCTATTCTAGATTATGGCAATCATTAGGAGTTTTCATAGGGTTGTGTTGGAGATCTAGATTTTATTCATTCTATGTTCTAATTATTTTTAGCTTCTAGATAGTCACATTGATTTAGGACAGTAATGTTGATACTTATGTTCATATTTGAACACTAGTGTCTAGTGAGAGATATACACAGTATTGACTTCAAATTTAGACTATACCTATGTTTCCCCCTATACAATCATTTTATGTCTCAAATTATGTTCACCTATGTGTCAGATTAGTATAATACGCAACCCTAATTATTTTTCATTGTACCTCTTGAAACCTATATAAAGGGGTTATTAATGTGAGTGAATCTATCCCTAGCAACCCTCTTATTTCTAAGTGTTGCCTACATAGCCAATACTTCTAAGAGGGCCTCAAACTTGCATGTAGTTATCCCCCTTATACATGTGTGTGGAATTGTAACATTATGACTATATGTTCTTTCTCTTAATAACCCTTAGTACAAGTGATGTAATAGTATATTTGACCTTTTGAGTGCTTTATATATTCAAATAGTGTTTTAGTGTAATTTGATAGCTTGCGATAGATAATACCTTATTATTACAGATTTTCCTTATCAAATTAGAAGGTGTATTAATTATACCATAGCCTTTATATATATAGGAACCTTTTAACTTTGAATTAGAGCCCAATGATACCAAAAATGCAGCCATAGGATGGGAAAAGAGGGCTAAAAAAGGGTCATAACATGAAAGATACAATAACAAATAAAAAGATAAGACTAGATAGTTGCATCAAGCCTAGACACTAACATCAAATCTAGTGTTCATGAAAAACACAAGTGTCTAGGGGATAAAAACATTCAAAAAACAAAAATAATAGATAAGGGTCTCTAATATACACTAGATGAAGATAAACAAACATAGCACACAAGCCCAAAGGGTAGGTAAATCAAGTGAAAAAAGGTAGAACTAAAGAGGTCCATGAGAGACCACATCAATAAATGTCTAATTATTAGTAAAGAGGTATATCCATATAAGAATACTAGTAATATGTGTACTTGTACCAAAATGGGTGTCTATATTCTTCCCCCTTTAATCTAGTAATGCAATAAAAATGAGAATTACTAGTTTAAAGGAAAAGAAAATGCATATCATGGTATGGACAACACACCTTGTATTTTCTTGAGTTGTTCCTTCAATATTTCATCTTTGATCATTACCTACAAAAAATAATATACAAAACAAGATAAATTAGTGTATGTAATATATATGTAAGAAATACTAAAGAGTAACATAAAGAAAGATCATGGACAGAGTACCCCTTTGTATGTGTCATGTAGTAACTAGGTATGGAGTGTTGGACACTAGAGAAGCAGTCAGTGGGACTTGTAACCTTATCCATATTATATTTAGGAAGATGAGTTATTATAAAAGGTTTAAAAGTGTATTACACCATGGTGGTGCTATACCTAGAGTAAGGAGTGTTGATAGGTAACCATGCCCCCAACCTAAAATAGGAAGAGTGGTGCTTCATCCATCAAGAGTATGATTTCCTTATGAGCTCAATTCAAGTGAAAATTATATGTATATGTATAGATAAGTATAGGCTGAGTAATGTAATCAATCTCAACATAAAAAACTTAACAAGATTGGATTATTTAATCACTCCAATAACACTAAAAAGAAGAACCAACCATTGTAGATGGGTAAGGCTCAATACAATCTACAAATGCTTAATCAGGGTATCAATAAGTTGGGATATCAGTACATAATTTTTTTGGATTATTGAAGATGATTTGGATTTTTTTAGTATTAGGCATATGTTGAATAACATATGCACCTTTGATATGTCTCATACTAAAATTGTGTAAAATAAATGGTACCAATGTATAGGATTTTTCCATAATTGTGAATCTAAATCATATACTATGTATGTTTTACCAATTTGGAAATTTGTATAAATGTGGAGAACATGATTCCAAAGCATGACCTCACTATGTATAAAGTAATATGAAACTAGGATAAGTACCAATGTGGAGGGCATGTTTTATCAAAACATACCATCACTTTAAATTGGAGATGTTAAATATTAAATAAGTATGGATAAAAATATTCCCAAGCATGCCCCCAATGAATCTAAGAAATATGAATGTGTGGAATCCATAGACATATGACATGGCCCCCACTAGATCTAGAAGCTAATATAAGTATCACATACTAAATAAATATGGATAACATGCTTCCAAAGCATGCCCTCAATGTATATGAAAATTGTGCTAAGTGTGTTTTGATTATGTAGAACATGTTTGTAAACATTCCCCTACTGAGATTCCCCTCTGCCATTTGGGAGGATATAAAGTAGTGCTTATTGGTGGTCTCCTCATAAAAAGAATAATGGAGAATTTACCTGGTAATATTTGATTTGGTAATGTCATAACCAACAATTTGTAACATTATATTGGTAGCATTTAAAATTTCATAGGATATTTGTGTAGAAAAAAAATATATAAGGGCTCATTTTATATATCCTAATGTAACTTGTAGTTATGAATTTGGTTAACTAAGGCTCAAGATATGGTCATTTGAAGTTGTGTCAAAGTGGTTTATTAGGTGGGTTTGAATAGAATTTTCAAATCATTTACATTTTGAACCTTTGTGAATTTTGATAACTGAGACTAGAGAGAAGTAATTCCATATGGAAGAGCTCTTTGTCATTTTCAATTTGATATGCTTCAGAATACCCTAATTAGCTAGATTTTTTTAAGCTAGTAAGTAGTTTATTGATAATTTATTAGATTTTTTTTTTTAAATTCACATTTTGGGCCTATTTTTTTTATCATTTTCATCAAATTTTACAAACTTGCATTGGTATCCTATATGTTTGCATCAAGATGGTGATGCAACTATCCACTATCTATTATATGTATGTGTCCAACATGGACGTTAACACCTGATGCAACTGTCTTACATGGATGCTAACATTCAACACTAGTACATTTGTATTTTATGGTTAGTTTATTGATATTTTTGTATTTTTATTAAAAAAATAGGATCACTAATGATTAATTAGCATCAACTTTGATTCCTCTTCATCTATATTTTTGCTACTTCTGCATAATCTTTCTTGATCGAATTTTAAAACCAAACCAATATATTTTATTCATTTTCAAAGGAGTCTCATCTTCATAAAATTTAAATACTATAACTTATTTAAATAAAATTATTCAATATATTCCCATACGTGTATACCTAAATGGAGCCAAACTAATTCTTAATTTAAGCTTCCACCCTCCTTCATTATATGGCTCAATATATATTTTTTCTCAATATTTTAACTTCTTCAAACTCACTCATTCGCAAACTCAACTCTAATTTGGAAACTTTTAAAAAAAATCTAATAAATTTATTTGGCATTCTTTAAATTGGCTAAGTTAGAATAAGATGGATCTTGATCCTTTTGGCCTTATAAATTTTGTAATATACAGATGTAAAATTTCACTCTAACTACATGGGCTTCATTATGCAAAGACCAATAATTATTCGCATACCCATTTAGAGTTGTAATATGTAATAATAATATGCACATAATATACAATTAAACTGTTAGTTGGCATCACATTACCTAATGTTGTGCAAAGAAGATAGACATCTTTTATTCTTTTTTGTTTCCTTTGATAATTATATGTATCTTTTTCAATTTTGGTTACTCCATGCCCCACTTTCTTTCTTGTTTACAATATTTATTTCAATCATCCAATAGATAAATATCTATATATAAATCTTATAATAATGAAAATCCACTTTTGGCATCATTTTTAACAAATGCACTGACCAAGAATCAAAATGACAACATGTAACAAACAAGAAAGCATATAGAAATGCACCTCAACTAGCTATATAATGGAAAATCAGAACTTAATTTTAACGTGGATGCCATATGTAAAATAATAAATATATATTTGATCAAAAGTCAAACTCATGTCTAGCTCAACACTATGAGTAGAATAAATTATTAATAGAGAAGGGCACTTCATGTAACCTGATTTGAAGTATAAATAAGTTAATCATTGACTCATCTTCAATTTGATCTTCTCTTCACACTAGGCATGGAAAGACTATGCATTTCCAAAGAGACTTCATGCAAACCATATGTCCATCCATGCAAATAAGATAAATACTATCATCAAATTATGAATTGCAGTCATTCTAATTAATAATCTACTCATTTAAATATTATTAAATATATCATTTCTACTCTATAGTGTCGATGCCATGTTTTGAATAATGGTGTAAAATTTTAAGACTAAAAGCTCATCACTATTCAATGTCCCCGTGGATCCGTTATTCTATATAAGAAGAATTATGAGGCATAGTCAAGGCATAGGGCGCCACATTTTTATATTAACTACAAATATAATAAGTATATATATTGATCCCCAAATCTACCAATGCAAGATGCCATCAGGAATTGCTAATTTCTTGTATGCAAAGAATACATTGTTGTGCCCTATATAATCAAACAAATATTTGTAATCTAGGACATGAGTCTTAATAGAAAGAAGTTATATAGAATGATAATATAATTCTAGAAAAATTCACAAGATAATAATGAAGATGGACTCTATTATAATTTACATACATTTTCCATAGAAAGCTATTAGCATCAATCTCTTCCCATATTCCATTTACAAAGCTATATGTCAATATCTACACATACACACACTTATTCTCTATATCTCCACTCTACCCATGCAAATAAAATAAAATACAAATTTATATTGCCACTTACCTCTTTTTCCCATAACTAATTCAACAAACTACCAAATTTAAGCCTTGGGATATAACTTATCCCAACTTATTACATTTCCCTTTATCAACTTCCTACTTCTTCATTCGAACACTGAAAACTCACACACCTGAATAATTCTTATTATTCCCCTTATACTGCATATTTAAATAATTACCCCTAGACTACATAATATAAAAATATTTGTAATAAATTTAAAGATATTTTCCCCTATGTAGCAACTACATAATAATTCTTGGATGATCCTACATCAAACCACCAAGGTGAAAAGAAAGATAATTCATGAATTCCTATTCATGAGTCTTCATTGATGTTCTTATCTTCAAACAACATGTTCTTATCATGCTTCATTTTGATGTAACACTCTTGTGATTTTGTATATTTTTTCCTGGATTCCATGGCTTACATGTTTGGTATAGACCTACTTCAACTAAGCCATTCACATCAGTATCTTGTTCTTCTAATTCTTTACCTACCATAAACTCATAGCTGTGTACCTATATATTTGAACCACATTTTACTTTTCTTTTCATTTCTTTCTTCATTATTTTCCCTCGAATTTCCTCTTCTTGCTTGCCTTTGTCAAACATAATAAAAATATATGTTTGTCTCCATGATTTACATAAAATTGGATACCTGTTTTGATGTTTTCCCCTATCATATGGAAACTTTATTGTCCATCCAATTATAACTACAAGCTTACCTAAATATTTCCATTCTTTCATTTTCACATACTTAACATACTTAGTTATGCTGCTCATTCTAAATACATTTAACCAAATTTGCAAACGATAATTTATCAATTTGAAAATATGCTTTACCTGTTGTTTTCCAAACTACTTCCATTATTGTCACTTCTAAATTTGTACAAGTATTTTATGCAATTTATTTCTTTGTAACTTGTTTTTGCTTCCTTGCATATATCCCATCAAATTTTCATTCTCTTCCACCTTCATTGTTGTTGCTATTTTTATTCCTCTTTTATCAAAATCCATTACTAATAATCTGTGTTTCATTACTACACCGTATGTAAATTCACAATTGCTTCCTTTTGTCTTTAATAAGGCTTTCTCATACTCACAAACTTGTGTAAATGAATTCTCCACATAGTTATTATGCATTTTTTATGACCAAAAATACCATGTCAAAACACATAACATATTTACCATATGATGAACAAACTCATCTTGTTTCTACCACATGGAATTATTTCCTTACAATTTCTCATTCTATATTTTTTTTCTCCATATTTTTTTCTAATTCAAAATTGTTATCTTCATCTATTTGTTAGTTGCACCTTCCACCCATAACTTTGAATTCATTTTCATTTTCATGATTTCCTGTATCCATCCATCCTTCACATTTTTATTCTTCAATAGATGCTAAAAATGCATCTATTATTTCTTCTTCTTCCCTACTTGATTTCTCCACAAAAACAATTTCTTTGACCTCTTCCTATTCCTCTTGCTACACCTTTGAAGTTGATGATTCAAGATTCATTAACATCTCTTTAAAATAAAATGCCTCACTTTGGGCACTATTTTCTCTTTCCTCTATTCCTAAAAATATACATTCCAACAAAATATCAAAATTAAAATTTTGAGACCTGATTGCCTCTTTTTTATGTTCCTCCTTCTTGGACTAGGCTTCGAACATCTTTATTTTTTTTTCAAATATTTTTACTACCTTTTCTTTCTTTCTACAATTTGCTTTACTAGCCACTTTACCTTTTTCTTCATTTCAAATGTCAACCTATTTCTTCCACTCTCTTTCATGAGCTCTATCATGAGATTTACCTTTTCTATCTTCTTTCTTATCTCTTGAATTTCACTTTCACTGATTAACCCTTCCATCATTGGGTTATTCTTCTTTTGGTTCTTTCTTCTTGGTAGTTCTTCCATTTTTTCTCACTAGACCTTTTGTCTAAACCAAATCTTTAATCTCTTGAAGAAATTCTCCAAGTCTCCTCTTTTGGATATGTAATGAGAAAATTCTTTTCTCTCCACTTGAGCTTTTTCTGAGTTTTTTTCTCACTTAAGCCTTCTCTATCTTATTTTCCTCTTAATTAATAATGGCCTACGATTTCCAGAACCACAACTTCATGAAAAACCTTCACTATAACTTGTAAATCTTATTCAATTAAATTTTCACAAAATAAAATTCATACCAGCTTCAATATTTTTGAGGCTTCTTTCAAACTTCTTGTACAAAAACATACAATTTCACAAATTAAATATTTCAAAACAACTTACATTCAATTTCTCCCATGAGCTCATGTTGTCTCTGTGCTTTGTCTCTATGCTCTATGCCCTCTATATTTAAATTTTTTGAATTAAAACCTTGCATAAATTTTTATTACCAATTTACCAAAAAAGAAATTTTATTTAAGCGCTTATACTAGCTCTGATACCAAATGGATGCGCTGGCATCAAATTTGATTCCTCTTCATCTATATTTCCATTGCTTCCACACAATCTTTCTTGATTGAATTTTAAAACCAAACTAATCTATTTTTTTTTAAAGGACTATCATCTTCATAAAATTCAAATACTATAACTTATTTGAATAAAATTCTTTAATTGATTCCCATACGTATATGCCTAAATGGAGCCAAACCAATTCTTAATTTAAACTTCCACCCTCCTTTATTATACAACTCAATATATTTATTTTCTCAATATTTTTACTTATTTTTCAAACTCACTCATTCGCAAGCCCAACTCCAATTTGGAAACTTGAAAAAAAATTAAAAAATTTATTTGGTATTCTTTAAATTAGATGAGTTGTAATAAGATGGATCTTGATCCTTCTAGATTTATGAATTTTGTAGTATACAGACGTAAAATTTCACTCTTGGTGCAGCTAAATGGGTGTCATTATGAAAATACTAGTAATTATTCCCATGCCCATTTAGAGTTGGAATATGTAATAATAATACACATAAAATATAGAATCAAACTACTACTTTGCATCACATTACCTAATACCACACAAAGAAGATAGACATCCTTCATTCTTTTTTGTTTCCTTTGCTAATGATGTGTATCTTTTTGAATTATGGTTACTCCATGCCCCACTTGCTTTCTTCTTTAAAATATTTATTTAAATCATTCAAAAAATAAATATCTATGTATAAATCTTCTAATAATGATAATCCACTTCTGGTGTCATTTTTAACAAATGTACAGACCAAGAATTAAAATGATAACATGCAACATATAAGAAATCATACGAAAATGCACCTCAGACATCTATATAATAGAAAATCAGAACTTTATTGTAAGTTGGATTCCATATATAATATAACAAATATATATTTGAGAAAAAGTCAAACTCATGTCCATATCAACACTATGAGCAGAAAAAATTATTAATGGAGAAGGGCACTTCATGTAACCTAATTTGAAGTATAAATAAGTTAATCATTAACTCATCTTCATTTTGATCTTCTCTTCATACCAGGCATGGAAGGACTATGCCTTTCCAAAGAGACTTCATGCAAACCATATGTTCATCCATGCAAATAATATAACTACTATAATCAAATTATGAATTACAGTCATTCCATTCAATAATCTACTCATTTAAATATTATTAAATAGATCATTTTTTCTATGCAATATAGACGTTAAGTTTTGAATAATGGTGAATAATTTTAGGACTGAAAACTCATCACCATTCAATGCCCCCATGGATCTATTATTATATAAAAGAAGAATTATGAGGCACATTCTTTTTCAAGGTGTAATGTGCCACATCTTTATATTAGTTAGAAATATAATAAGTATATATATTCATCCCCAAATCTGCCAATGTAAGATGCCACCAAGAATTACCAATTTCTTGCATGTAAAGAATACAATGGTGTGCCCTATATAATCAGATAAATATTTATAATCTAGGATGTGATTCTTAATGGATATAATTTGTATAGAATACTACTATAATTTTGTATCAATTCACAAGAAAATAATGAAGCTGGAATCTATTAGAATTTACATACATTTTCTACAGAAAGCCATTAACATCAATCTCTCCCCATATTCTATTTACAAAGTTATATGTCTTTATTTACACATACACACACTTATTATCTATATCTCCACTCTACCCATGCAAAGAAAATAAAATCCAAATTTAGATTGCCACTTACCCCTTTTTCCTAGAACTAATTCAACAAACTACCAAATTTAGGCCTCAAGATATGACTTATCTCGACTTACTGCATTTCCCTTTATCAACTTCCTACTTCTTCATTCAAACACTAACAACTCACACACCTTAATAATTCTTAAAATTATCCATATACTATATATTTAAATAATTACCCCTATACTACATAATATAAAAATATTTGTGAAAAATTTAAAGAAATTTACCCCTGTGTAGTAACTACATAACAATTCTTGGATGCTCATGAATCAACTAATGAATTTTTATTATTAGTTTCTTGGTTTTATAATGATGTGCATTTTTGAGAGTTATGGCATGGTTGACTCTATTCAACTTTGACAGAGTTAGGTTTAGATATGACCCATTGGGTCACTATTGATCAAGCATGATTAGGACATATGGCTTGATTGGGATATATTTCATATGATATCAACCTTATTAACACTCTAGTAAAGAGGTGAAACACAAATACCTATAAATTTTGGCTTCCTACTAGTGTTATGGATGTCACCTTAGAGGATGTATATCAGATCTATCAATTGTCAATTAGGGGTAAGAAGGTGCAGGTTATTGAAGATGGTAGTCATGGTTATATTCGATGGTCACATGTATATTTTATTAGGAAAAGGAATCCTAATTTAGAGTTAAGTAGTATGATTTGGTTTGATAACATTATTACTGGTGATGTCCCATGACAGTAGAAGTTTATTTGTGTATTACTGGCATCCTTTGTAGTTGTGGAGGGTGGGATAGTAGGGGTTTTTACAATATGTAATAGGTAGTTATTCATATTGAGTTTAATAAGACCATATATTCTTGGGATCATATTGTATTATCCTACTTTTATAGAGATATATAAATATTTATTATGGATATCCATGGTGGTAATATTGGTATGATGGCTATTACATGTCTAGGCATATGAGCATATCACAGTAGTACAACTAATTGGTGGTTACCTTCCTGGATGGGCCCACCCATAGGTATTTCCTAAATGGTGGGTATTACCACATGGTAGACTTCATACCATGATGGAATGCTAGACTACTTTGGATAGACTTGCTCTTGATCAAATTATGTGGCATCCTTGTAGGACATTTATTGGGTGGTTCAAGGATGGTCACAAGTTATTGAGAGTTCATCTTATTATATGGTTGATTGATCAATTTAATGGAGTGTATGATTTATTTTAGTATGATTAAGGGATATAATAGCTTATGATAAATTAAGGTGTTCCCTCATAACCATATCCATGGCATCACATAATACATAGGGTTATATGACACATGATAAGCTAGTACCCATTATTGTAGGTGATGAATGAAATCCCATGGTTCCCCTAGTAGAAGGAGATGATGTAGTTTTTAATGATAGGTATGTGTAGTGGTGGGTCAAGGATTTATGGCCTCTATTATTTCTTATTGTGGTTTCAGCTCTAGGTGTCATTCCTACACCATAAGGTGGTGGAAGAGAGATAGGTGATGATGGAAGAGATGACACTCTAATAGGACAAGTACTGATTATTGAGGCATCTATTATATCCACATGTGAGTATATTAGTTTTGAATTTTTACATTTGATGTTTCTAAATAAGTGTTGGGTTTTATATATGTCACTGATTGGTGTATTATCTCAAGTATGTGTAGGTATTAAGGAGTGGTCAACCATAGTAGATCAGGTGATTTAGGCCCTTATTCATAGTGTGTTGATGGACATAGCTAGAGATGGATTTTTTTAGAGAGTGGTTGACATCGATGGTGTGTATGCACCATCATTTTATCTAGCTGTAATAGTTTTGGTGGCATACCATATTATAGCTACAGAGCATGAGGAATTATGTGTGGAGTTAGATAGATGGGACATCCTAGAACAAAGTTCCATTAAGATTAGGTAGAAGCTTATTAAGTATTATGATTCTTTGAGACAAGATCATGTGTAGACCATATGGTGTTTAGTTTCTTTCTAGGAGAGAGTATGCATGATTTCACTTACACGTGGCCCACAATTTGATCTTGGTGCCTTGACCTCTAGAGGTTTTGGATTTATGGATGTTGTTAGTGATGAGGAGTATACCCCAAGGTATATGACCCCAACTTATGATTGAGGTGTTTATTTTTAAAACATTGTATCATTTTATATGTATATGGAGTTTGTTCACATGGATTGTATTTGGTATCTAATATATTTTCATTATTTTATTCTATGTTAGTCAATATATGGTTTGTTAGTTACATTTTATTTCCATGGTGTATGTTGTGGATATGGTAAAATGTATAAAAAATATCTCAATTTAATGAACTAATTATATGATTTGAACAAGAAATTACTCATCTTATCTAATGGAACCATGTAGGAAATAATAATGCTTTAATATAATGATCACGTGGTAAAGTAACTATTAGTTTTAATTATATAGTCAACTACATTGTAATTTTAGGTACAACTAGTGAATCTGTAGATACCTACTTAGGAACCCAAATATGTTTTATATGCACACCCCTTCCACATGTGCCTCTATCCAACACTTGATCAACCAATGGTTCCTTGGTAATATTAGTTTGGGAGTGATCAATCTTAGTAGAGAACACACTAGGAGAAGGACTTATACTAGTGGGCATCTTTTGCAAAGGTCGATGGACCGTGTTTTTCTTATAAGGATCAACATGGGATGGCTCTAAAGTATTAGAATTACTTATAGGTGAAGTATGTTAATGAATTATGGATGCCTATTTTTTTAATATAATAATTCAATTATCTACTAACTATGTAAGCTTTTGTTCAAGGGTAAAACACTCATTATATTGATAGCCATTAATAGCATGATAAGTGAAAAAGTGGTTTCCTTTTACCTTTTCAAATATACCATGTTTTTAATGTGAATTAAGATGTATTTTAATCAATAATTTATCCAAAAAAATTCATAATATATCATGTGGTTGATCTCATTACCAATAAAATTGAAGAGGTTAGCATCTTGTGGTGTTATTGGGTTTAACTGTGGGAGGTACTTAGAAAACATGTTCCTTTCCTTTGTTCAATACTTAAATTATTGGTGATTTTTTAGGTATTGGTGGTTCTATAGAATTTTTTTAAAGTGGTTCATGATCCTTTGTAACTTATTTAGGCACCCTTTAAACATGAGTCTTATCATGTTTGGTTTTTCATGGAAAAATAAGTAATTGAGATTGTGTATTCATTAAAGCACATGCATATTTATGCATATCCTAATATAAGGTCCCAAATGAAGAAAAGGGTTTGTGAAATTCTCTCTATATAAGTGGAGAAATAAGACTCTTAATAAATATAAATTGTACTTATAAATATAAAGGTGTATAGTTTAAATAATACAAAGCATCCTTAAATCTAATAACATGGTCTTATAGAGACTCATTTTCATTTTGGGTAAATGTTTACAAACGTTCTAATGGTAACTTAGGTAAGGTAAATTGGTGAAATTATGATAGGAAAACATCCTATAGATTATTTAAAGTTGATAAGGAACCATTTGGAAGGATGTAAAACCAATCAAGATCCCCTTTTGTTAAACTTCAATGGAAAGCTTTTAATAACAAGCTTCCATTTTGGGCCCAATGTCTAAAGGAGTGTATTTATTGGATTAAATGAATAGTAGGGTCCCCTTGACCATAAAAAAGGGATAAATCAAGCATGATAAAATTATGTGGATAGTTATATTCAAATACATGTCAAGAAATAGGTTGTTATGGTAGTATATTATCCTAAAAAAGAGCATCCTGAGAAGAAACTTGTAACTTAAGAGTGTTGACTTGCCATTGTAAATATCCCATGATGGTCATAATATATAACATATCATGAGGAGAGGTTGAAATTTTTTTTATAGGTTGTAAAATATGATTCACATGAAACATAGGGAGGGTAGGATCTTTATCACTTTCAATAGGATAATCATCACATGGTTTCACAACATTTGGTAAAAGAGTACCCATGGTTAAAGAGGTAAGTATATCATGTTGGGTATCATGAATCTTAATACCATTGTCATTACAAGATGATATTCACTTAGAATTTGGTTACATTCAATAAGAGTTGATGAAATAATTTCAATCATAATCATTTGCTCTTGTTTAGCCAAAAATGAAAAAGAGGGATGGGAAGGGACATTTGACACTTCATTTTAAATATCAAAAGGGGGTGAAACTATCACTTTAATTTATACTTAGCAAAGGAAGAGAAAATGGAATGTTACTTTTGAGCTTCTTTGAATTATATGATTTGACCTTTAAATGAGATGTATCAAATGGACTTTTAAAATTTTGTGTGTCCCCAAAAAATGCAAGTTTTGTAAGTTTTTCCTTAGGATGTTCAATGGAAATCTCATTTTTCCATGTAATTAGGAAAATGTGAGAGATAAGAAATTTATTTTGCTTATTGCATAGAGGAGGGAAAGAACAACTTAGATTAGGTGTACCTAAATCATGCAAAGAAGACATAGGATTTTTGACACTAGTATTATTTAGAGGTGAAGGCACACACATGGTTTCATAAACATTTTCATTATGACCTATATGAGAGTAACATTAAACCTACTTGACTCTATAAAAATTATAATGCAAAATTTCACACTCAATTGTTAAGATAACCAAAGAAGGTGGAGATGCAATAATTAGATTTTCAACATTAGGAATAGTATCATTTTACATGCTTGTTGGTTCTTTAGATTATTTATCATTAAAAAGTAGAGGAGTAGGATAATGAGGTTCAACATAGATAAGAGGAATGTCATTACATTCATATTCATAATAAAAAATGCTGTTATCACTAGCTTGGTCATTTAGATTTGCATTTGCATCATTTGTTCTTTCATTATCATAGTTATAAGCAAAGGTAGCGGTTTGAGACCATTTTTGATGTTCCATAAGATCCTCATATGAAATATATTGATAATTAGGTTTATTAAACCATATATCTAAGGGATGGGCCTTTTTAGGTTGAGTGTCCTTTGGATGACCATAAAAGAGGGAATACATAAGAAGATGAGCCTTTAAGCAAATTTGCAAAGCATAACCAAGAGGGCCAAAGAAATAAGAATATTTAAATTTCCTAAACTAAGACTACATAAGCACAAATCAGTTATGAAAATAAAATAAATAAATAAAATTTGAAATTTGAAAGAAGGCAAAAACCCTAATATACAAACTAAGGTTTTGGTTCAATAAACATAGGATAAGTTCACCAAATGTTTTATGTGCTTTTAGTGTTTTACAAGATAATACCCAAAAAATAAATTTATAAGAATGAAAATCTTCAAATTTAAAATAAAATAAAACAAATAATATAGAATTTCCTAACCTAGCATATGTAATAAATATAATAAGTACAAAGTAACTAAGGAACAAAGAGAGTGTATCATATTTAATGTTTTGTTTTGGATAATGGTAGTGGTCAAGAGTTATCATAGGGATGTGTTGGAGATCTAAATTTTTTTCATTTTATGTTCTAATTGTTTTTTAATTCAATATAATTACATCGATCTGGGATAGTAATATTGACACTCATGTCTATATTCAATGCTAGTGTCCAAAGAGAGATATACACACGAGTGACCTCAGATTTAGACCAGACCTACACTACCCATTATGTAATAATTTTGTGTCTCAAATTATGTTCTCCTATGTGATAAATATAGATAATAAAAAACCCTATTTATTTTGAATTTCACCTCTTGCAACATAGTAAAAATGATTTAGTAACATGAGTTGAGCTAGCCCTAGAAACCCTACTATTGTTGAGTGTTGCTTATATAACCAATACTCCTAAGAGGGCCTCAGAATCACATGTAGTTCTCCCTCCTATGCATATGTGTGGAATTATAATAGTATGAATATATGTTATTTCTCATAATAACCCTTAGTATAAGTGATGCAATAGTATATTTGACCTTTTGAATACTTCAGATATTTAAATAGTGTTGTAGTGTAATTTGATAGCTTGAAATAGATACCATTTTATTATTATAGATTTGTCTTATTAAATTAAAAGGTGTATTAATTATACCATAGCCGTTGTATATCTATTAACTTTTTGACTTTGAATTACAACCTAGTGACACTCGAAAATTTGACCATAGGACGAGCAAAGAGGGAAAATAAAATGGTCACAAGCAAAAGATATGAAAAAATATAAAAAGATAACACTATATAATTATGTCAATCCTAGACATTAATGTTAATGCTATGTCTATGATAGATTCAAGTGTCTAAGGGCTAATAACATTCAAAAAATAAGAACAAGTAGGGGTCTCTAGTATACACTAGACGAGGATAAATAATCATAGGATAGGCCCAAGGAGCATGAAAATCAAGTAAAATAATATGGAACTAAAGATGTCCATGAGAGACTATTTCATTAGATGTCTAATTCATAGTTAAGAGGTATATACATACAATAATACTATTAATATGTGTACTTATAACAAAATGGGTGTTTACACTACATTGCTAAAAGTGAAAAAGTGTTGTTAGTGTAAGTAAATCATAATTTAAAAGCCATGACATTAGCCAGCCTCAATTCAATTATTCTCCATTTTTGGTTGTGTCTACTCTTTTACCCTTACTTTTATATAGCTTTCACATCCTTCAACTAGAGATTTTATAGAATATATACAAAAACATAAGGAACTAACATACTAAGTATTCTCTTCTCCAATACATCACATGTACTTCAGATGATTTATGCCATGGTTAGGTTGGAGTTCACTTTGATTTCCAACATTTGTTATTTTATTATATTAAACTTATTATGGTTTTTATTTCAGTATATTAGTTTTCATATTCTAAAAAGATCAAATTTTATAGGGAAAGAGATCTATTTCTTTTCATTTGTCTTTTCTATAAAAAAGGATAGTCAACTTTGATTTTGTGTTTGTATTCAAATATATTAGCTTCCTCTCAATTAGAAAAAACATTTAAAAAATCATTATATAAAAATATTATTAAATCATTTATAGCCAATATAACTTTCCCTTTCTAAGATCTAAATATATTTTCTTGCATTCCAAACAATCACCTAGGATATCATAAGAATTTAGACAATCATAGGTGAATAAACAAAGGTAGAGAATTTTTTATTTTACTTGATTTTGGTGAGTTAAGAGTATTGTCATTTCCTTTTTTTAAAACAAAAAACTATAACTTATATTTCTTATTTTTATCTTAGTAATTCATTCAAAAAATCTTGTTTATAACAAATTAGAGAAGTTGAAAAGCTAATCTAGTTTATTTGTGAACAAATAAAATCAAAATAAAGTGGTGTGTCACTTTTGTTTTAGATCATATTTCTTGTTACATTTCTTGAATATCTATATTCAATTTTCATGCTTAGTCCATCTCATACAAAATAAACAAAACAAACAAAAACATCATCATCTAGTTTACATATAGACAAAGCTAGGAAAAATATACATATTTCATAATTGTATATTTTTCTCCCTTTATTATTGTATGCATTATAAACCTTGGAAAAATATTTAAAAAGGGGTTTTTCTTTAATTTACTTTTATCTTTGTCATTCCTTTACTTTCAAATTTTCATTTTCAGCAAACAAGTATTTATTTCTATAAAACCAAGAAAAGCCAAAAATTATAAAAACATAACAAAAATTGTGTCAAAAAAAGCCTTGATAACACATGAAATATGTATATCATACCAAAATACATGTCAGCATGTGAAATTAAACACATTTCACCTAAGTCTTGCCCATCCATACAAGAATCATATACAACGCCTTTCTTCAACATTACAAGTACATATTACAAGCCATTGCCTAAACAAGCTCATGCATTTTTCCTTGGATCTTACCTAATATTATTCGAGTAAATCTTTATGAGACACCTAGTCTTGTTTGATATATTTTATTCCCTAGAGTTAGATTACCCAGTCCCATCATTATAATATAATCTGATATTAGCACCAAGTTAAGACCTAAAATTTTCCACTCCACTCCCATTTCTCATCTCATTATATAATCATTATCTTCTTTATAAGAAAAAGAATGAATTTTGTTGATTCCTAAATATGTATCATAGGTGCACAGAGTGTTCAAGAACACTTCTCATTTTAGAATTCTAGGAATCTAATGCATGAGTTACAAGTTGTGATAATCTTGTTATTTTTTGATGACATAGAGGCAAAGCAAGTGGACTATTTCAAAATATTTATAATATTTAGCAGTTGGGAACCACCGTGGCCAAAGTTAGTTCTATAAAAAATATGAAATATATATATGCTAAAATAGTGAATTATGATGAAGAAATAATCTAAGAAATAATCTAACATGGATATTTATAATGATAATTAAACTAGAATGAATTGGTTAGAAACAAGAAAAAGGAAAGGTAGGGCAAAAAAAATATGTTGATATTTATCCCAAACATCATAATAAAGTTAAAATATCATCCAATCATGTACTTAACCAATGTGTAACATGAAGTACCATTAGCTCAAATCTTATCACACATCAGGCAAACATATAAGGAATGAGAAAAATGCAAATAACAACTAAGTTCACTTTAAATATTTACCCATACAAGTAAATGATATTAGCCCAAATGTAATAAAATGAAAGGAAACAAAATAAACTTAAGAACCTTAAATCAACCTAGCATTGGCATAAGTTAACAATTCTGTAATTAAAAGATGCATACCAAGAATTGATAAAAACCATTCATATCTAGAAAAAGGAATAAGAAAGTGAGAGAGAAACCATAATAACAAATGAACATGGATAATATATATAGAATTCCTCACTTGCATTAATTGCTCAAATGTTTACACAAATTTTTGGCTCAAAAACTCCCCCTTTTACAATTGACAATACTCCTTTTATAGAATGCAAGGAAGTATGTCGGTCATCCATATCTAATTACAAAAGTATGAGTGTATAAGATAGGTGTCCTTTTACAAAGTTATAGAATACACTAGAATATTTATAATGGACTAACCTATAGGCAATGCACTTTACAAGTTTCACATACCTTTACAAAAATAATATTCTATTTTCAACATATTACAATGTCTCTATAAAAGAATATTCCTAACTAGGTTGGATATGGGATCCTTACTTTGAAGTAGCATTTTTCCTTCCCTATAGGATCTTCAATCTTTAATGTCGATCATTAATTAGTTGGAAGTCAGTAACAGGTCTCATGAAGATCTCTTTTTCTTGATTCTCTAGGTTTTTGACATCTTTCTCAATATTTTCCAAAGCTTGTTTGATGCCCCTAGCATCTCTCATTTTCTCCATTAATGATAGGAGTATAACCATGATTATTTTTTCATCACCCCTTATTTTGACCTATCCTTGGTTCCTCACCTCTTGCATGAATTGAGTAGTTTTGTGCCTAAACTCCTCATTAGTTATTAAGCCCAGTGGACTAAGTGTGGTGGGTTCCTTGATCAAGTTGTCTAGTATGTACAACATCTTGTCCTCTTTTTTATTGAGGTATTTGGTAACATATTCCAAATATTTGAACCATCTACTCAAAGCTCTGATTTTTTCCACTAATATAGCCATAGCCATATTTAAATGGGCTAGGCTAATAATCCTAAAGTCAGGGACTTGATTTTTGGTCAATGCTTTGATCAAATATTTTACTTAATAGCTTGAAGCCTGCCATTGGACAACTTGGACTATAGCCATAGTGCTTTTTCTACTCACTACATTCTATCTAGTTCTAAATAGATTTAAAGAGTTGAAAAAGTCAGTCATGGCATATTCAAATTACTTAAACACATCCTCTAGGATCGATAGGATTATGGTCTCTTGCAAATTCTTTTATTGTTGCATCATGCCCTTAATGATAACCTATAATTGATTATATTGTGCTTGAACTCACTTTATTGGGTCATTTTTATGGATAGGAATTTGACTAGGTTTTTTTTCATTCCATAAGATTTTTACTAGTAAATGGCTCTAGCTTTTTGAAGGTGAATTTTTATTTACCAACCATGACCTTCTTTTCTTTTACTCTTGATAGGCTGGTAGTCTCTAGATTAAATTAAACACTAATTAAGGATTCTATTATCTTTGGAGTTGGATTATCCATCTATGTCTCACTTGAATCTCTAGGGGGAGCCATCATGTTTTCCTCTTCCTTCTATAAAACCACAATCTAGGGCTTGGGCTCATCATGCATAGTTATGTTTACAAGCTTAGTTATTGCCCATGAATGATGCAAAGTAGGAACTTTTTACAACTTTCCATATATAAACCATTCCATAATGGCTGGACATTGGATTGGATTTTGATCACTAAAAAGTTTGACCTCATTTAAAGGGTGAGTGAAGATCAACTTGGGTCTCTTCTTCCCTTTAGAAAATAATTCTAGTTTAGCTTTTATCTTTGGGGTAGGTGTGGTAATAGGGACTAAATCAAATGTTACCTCCTTCCCCTTCTCCTTTTATGCTTCCACCATCTAAATTTACTCTACTTAGACTTCTTCATCTAACTGATAGGCACTAGATAGCATTTATAGTGCATCCTCAACCGTTTCACCTGGGTCCAAGGCTATGACCTAAATCTCCTCAATTGGAGACCCTAGTTTTTGTGCCTAGGTTGAAGAAGAAGAAAATTTTCTTTTAGCCTTGGTGCCTTAGGATTTTAGATCTCTACTTGTGGTTTCTTTCTTCTAGCCATGGTGCCTTAGGATTTTATATCTCTATTTGTGGTTGTGGAGGTCTGTAAGGTGTAATGCCTAGCAAGCGATACTATCTTGGCCCTAGTTACCATATATCATCACTTGGATTCTACTCCCTTTGTATTATAGACTATGGATTGATGTCATGCTTATTTAATCTTTCCAAGACCTCAGTGAAGGAAGAGGACTTTGTGTACATTAGGTCATAAACTTTAGGTTAGTGTTCATAAGTCATGTTTATCCCTTTAGCCTTTAGATGCATCTTAACCTTGTCCTGGGGATCCCACTATCTTAGTTCATCCATAGACTAAATGAAGTCCTATGTATAGATGCTTCCTCTACATTTTCCCATTGCTTGAATATGGTCCTTCTAATAGTAATTGAGAGGTTTTGGAGGAGTCCTTTCTTCTTGGTTATACACAAACCATCTATACGATGAAATAATTGGTAAGTTACCTCCTATTTTACAAGCTTATTGGGGATATGGATGGGTAGACTAAGGGTTTCACCTTGGATTCCTTTAATTTTGAAGATGGTTTAATTTCTATAGAACCATATGTCACCAATGGATTCAATTTATTTCTTGACCAAAGGATTAACTATCTCTATTGGATTCCCATTTATGGACTTAGTTAAGGCTAGATAGACACTGTCACAGATGAAATGGATGTGGTTCATATATTTGAATATGTGTAGTTTTGAATAATATTGGGAGACTATTTATGTTCCTTTAGGTTACCATTCTCTAAGGTTGAGGATCTTGGTGGTGGTGAGCAAGACATCTAATAATTATGACATCATGTAAAATTATCCCTAACCCTTTTCTTGACTGTGAAAATCTATCTACATAAACAAGTGCTAATAACTTCACCAAGGGGAGGGGTGAGTTCCCTTTTTACCATTAAATAGACCAAGGGAACCCAAAGTTTATCTAAATATGTGGTATTTGGATTCCCACACATCTGGTTCATTAGAGTCATGATCATCTTGATCCTAGGTCTGAATTGGCTAATCGAGATGTTGCCATTGATTTAGAGAACACTTGATTCCTAAAATATAGCCATGAGATAAGGATGTTCTGTAGGACATTCTCCTTAGCCCAATTATTTATGGTGGTCATGTCTATATGATTTTTGGCCACTATAAAGTGTAAGCTTGTCATCTGAATATCCACTATGTCATAATATCTCCTTCTCATAGACTGGTTCTTCTCCTCTTCCTTTGTGATGGCAGCTTGTTCCTTGATAGTCTAGGATAGCTTGGACCAATTTTTGTCTCCCATGATTAGGGTGGTGGAATAAAATTTTATATCTTTGAAGGATCTAACCTTAACATTTGAAGTTAGATATAGCTCCACATCTTCCTTAGAAGTAACTTTTCAAGCCACCATGGTCTAAATTAGGTCAAATTTCTCACTTTTGGGTCACTCTTCAACCTCGAACTAAATTTCTCTAGCACAGATGATAATTCATTTTCTTGGGCTTGATTTGTGATCAGTATAAGGTTGAATTAGGCTTTTTATGTGAGATAGGGATTTCTACAAGTATTATCAAAGCTTTAATGTGGCATCTTGTTTGAACTTAAGTGAATTTATGCCTTAGATTTTATTTAGACTTCCATATTTATACCTTTGCTTTTTTAGACCCATAAGATCTTTAGATTTGTCATTTTATACCTAGGTTACATCACCTTGCACTCCTTAGGCACTTGTTCATTAGTTTTAAAAATGTGACCATTGTCTTTTGAAATTTCTATATTGATCTCACACCATTCAATTATCTGCATGAATCAAAGTAGTTCATTGATCTTGATCCATAAGATTGAATGTCATTAGTCCTAAGACTTTTGAAATGTCCATGTTGAACATCTATCTTAAAATAAAAGTCTACATACCCATCATTTGATGTCTGTGTGAACATTTTTGACATCTATGAAACCATAAATTTCTAGGTACCTCCGTGGGAATGCTTGACAAACTTAATTTTGAGGTCTGCACACCCATCACTTGACATCCACAAAAAAAGTTTTTGACAATCATGTAACCATCAATTTTTAGGTACCTCCTTAAAACTCCATTCTAAGTTTTCCACTTTTCACTTTTGAGTTCACTATGCTTCATGCATGTTCCACTTGGTAGCTTTGTAAGGTTTTTTCAGTCCATAGTCTATGAGTTGTACCAATTAATGTACTTTAGCCACATGGTGGTCTTGCATTTATTCATAGCTTCATTAAAAATTATTGAATCACCCCATAATGTCAAATACTTCTTGGGAGAGCAAACACACACCATTATTCTCTAGAAAGTGATCACGCTTTAATCTAGAACCCTAGGATTAATTGAATCTTTGATTTGCTACGCTTCATTGATCAGATGTGTATGTCATAACCGTACCATTGATCATTTGGAACTTGTTCAAGATTTAATCTAGGGTCCATGCCTTGACTTTTCAATATTGATCTCACTCCATTTGATCCTTCCATCCATTTGAATATGAGTCATAGACTGTGATCTATAGGGTCAAATGTGATTGGTTCCTATGGATGATAGGAAATATTAAAGATAGGGAACAACCATAATATAAACTTAAGCTAAAATCCTAGATCAAGGTCTATATTCATATTAATAAACACAAATAAAGATTTCAATCTAAAGTCTCAAGATAGGTTTAAAACATATAAAATGACTATGACATAAAAGGTCTAATAGAATTCAATACTTTGGGGAAATTGTTTTGAGGGAAATGTTATGGGGAAAATGTCAAAATTAATTATATGCTTCGAGGAAATTATCTCAAACAAAATGTCTACAAGAATTAGGTGCTTCAGAGAAATTATTTCAAGAAAAATGTCTGAAAGAAATGAAATGTTGAAAACATAAGTCTTGAAAGCTAGATCTATCAGGAAAAATGTCTAAAAGAAATGAAATGTTGAAAACATAAGTCCTAAAAGCTATATCTATCAGGTAAAATTCTAGAATAAATGAAACATTGAAAAAATAAATTCTAAAAGCACTTGGATAGAATATGGAAAACATAAACCTTGAAGACTAATTCATTTAGGATAAAATTTCTAAAGGAAAAGCCCAAAAAATATAAGTCTAAAAACATAAATCTTGATAGTTAGGAACATAACAAAAAGACTTTGCATGTAGCTTAGACCACATGAATAATAAACATGATGAAGTGGGCTTGGGATATAAAAAAGGCCAAGCATGGATTTTTAGACTAAGGTTTGGTCATGTTAATAAACATGATGAAGCCTTAGCATAAAAATTAAACTAAGTTTATCACATATATAAAGAGTTTCTACATAAAATTTAAATCAAAGTTCTTACCAATTTTAGAACAAGTACTTAGACTAAATTTATACCAAGGCATTAGCAATTCAAAGGTAAATTCAATTTGATTTTCAATAGATCAAAAGTTATTAAAAGATAAAATTAACATTAAATCATTAATCCTAGTCTTTTGTCCATTCCAAATGGACTCCATTGATCTTATCACCTAAAACAAGAAGATCCATTGTTAGAAACATTAAGCAGGATTAAACCAGAGTCATGGGAAAATAAGCCAACCAATAAAAGGTGTGGATGATCTTCAAATATAGATAATGTGTAAACATATTAAATGACCCTTTAATCAAGTGAATTTTCAATTTTAAGGTACAAATTTGCACAGTTTGACACAACGGTCCTCATTTTACATAAATGGGGATATGTTGACCTCAACAAATGGTGACTTCTTGGGGAAACATAACAATATGTTAGAATTTAGAGACTCTGGTTCAAACTAATAATTAATTTATCTACTACACTAGATCAATCACATTATTTAGATCAATTCATGGTTAAAACAAGTATTGCACATGTAGAATTAGGATCAAACATCAAAACCTAGTCATGTTGTGTGTGTGATTTGATTCCACTTATTGTTTTCCATTGGATTTAGGAAAGAAATTCTAGATTTCATGTCTTTAATTATTAATATTGACTTACAAAATATTTGGATAGTCATTAAGAACCATGCTTAGCTTAGGGAAGGCTTGGGCATTACTCTACTATTACCCAGGCATCCATAACCTTGATAGAGATTACTTTTGCTCTGATTAAGGCTTTGTTCTACTATTGTCCAAGTGTCCATAGCCCTGGTGGAAATTACCCAAATCATCTCTGCTTAGAGATATTTTTAATTTTATAATAAATATCTTATTTTTGTATTTTTATGTGATTTTTGGATTTCCAGCAAAGGTTGGGAACTAGGTTAGCTAGGTTTAGGGATTCAGTCAAATGTTTAGTCTTTATACAATCATCTATGGTTTCAACATGTGTCCCTATCAAGGATGTTTATTATGTGCAAGCATGAATGTGTCCTAATAATTCAATCTTTCATCCCATATGTGCAATCCTTCTTAAAAACAATCTTAGATCAAAACAAGGTTTAAAACCCTATAAAACAACCAACCTATCCATTAGTCCTTATTAGTTTCTGTAAACTCTAACATCAAGCTCATATTTCAAATCCATGTTCAACAAATGCTTAATATTTATACCTACATTTCTAGACTGTGGAGTTCCTAAGTAATTATGTGAACTTAGAGTTGAGGGATTTCTAAAAAGACTTATTACAAGCAAGGAATATAATAGAGAAAGTAGAAACATAAACATAAAGAAACAAATACAAAAGCAAAGGAAAATAAAACATATATATATATATACACACACACACACACACACACACACACACACACACACACACACACACACACACACACACACACACACACACACACACACACACACACACAAGGGACAAGAAGGAAAGAACAAAAATAAACTAATCTAGTCTACGTACCCTAACTCTAACTATTCTTATAATTCACTCCATAAAGACTTAAGGTGGGACAACAAAGAAGTAGTGCTTGAGGTATTTCCCATTGGTGGATAGTGTGAACTTTATTCCCTATAACTCTTTCAACTTAAAGGTGTTGTCTCCAAGTATCTTGGCTATCTGGTAGGGACCTATCTACAAAGGTGTGAACTTCCCATGCTTAGCTTTAGGCTTAGATGCCTTGTCCATGAGAATAACTAAGTCTCCTTGCTTGAACATCTTTATTTTCAAACATTTATCAAACCACCTCTTGACTATGGTTTGGTGTCTACTAAAATTGGAAAAAGCCTCCTCTCGTTCATCCTCCATTTGTATGATTTCTAGAAACCTTAAAATTATAAATTATTGGTACTCTTCCATGTATTCTTTCATGAACCTATATGTTGGAAACTTGAGGGTGATGGGGAAGATGGGTTCTTAACCATAAAATAAAAATAATTGTGATGGTTTGAGGGCCTGCTTGAATCTTATTCTATCTACCCAAAGGGCATACTTGAGTAGCTTATGCCATGTTCTAAGCTTGTCTACTACAAACTTCTTTATTTCTTTCATCAAAATATTATTTACTGATTCAGATACCCCATTACCTTGAGGGTAATGGTTTGAGGAAAAATTTAGAATGATGTTGTTATCATATGCCCATTCTATCATTTTAATGGATATAAAATTAGATAAATTGTCAAAGACTAGAGATACTAGTATTCCAAATCTAGTGAATATGTTTTCTTCAAAGAATTTGATCACTTCTTCAGTTTTACACTACTTGGTTACCACTACTTTAGTCCATATTATGCAATAGTTGATGGAAGTTAGAACATAATTTTGACCATATGATGAGTTGGGGTTGATTACCCCTACAAAATCTAGCCCCAACTAGGAAAAATGTCTATCCACCATCACTGGTGTGAATGGAATGGCTACCTTGGCTCCTTAGTGATAAAGACTTGACATGAATGACACTCTCTTACATGATTGAGATCATCCTTAAAGATTGTAGGCTAATAGTAACCAACTCTTAATATTTTATGCATTGTGGATGTCCACTTCTTAGTTATTCATGTAAGGTGTTCATGATCTTAACTACTTCACTCTTGGAGACACATCTCAAATAAATGGCTTCAAAGGTATTTCTTTAAAACAATCCATCCTTAATTAAAAAGTGAGCTTCTTGATCCTTAGAGATCTCCTTTGTTCTTTACTTAACCCTGTAGGATAATAACCATTGATTAAGAAGTGGAAAATAGGATAATACCAATCATTAGGTGTGAAAATTTGTTGTTTTACCTACATAACACTTAGCTTGGGGTTAGTATTGTCAATCAATGGAATTAAACACTAGCATCTTACCAATATGGATGACTTCATTTCAATGTCATATTCTTAGAGCACAAACATTCACTTACCTCTCATTTCTCTTAGTTCATTTTGATTTAGCATGAGATTTATTGTAGGGTCTGGTAGAAAGGCATGTACCTTATTCCTAAGGATATAATGCCTGAACTTTTTTACTACCTTAACCAAATCACATGATTGTTTATCAATTAAAGAGTAGTTTAAATCAACATTTTTAAGGTTAGTGATCATAAAATCTATTTGATGGTCATATCCATACATTTTTAAAGTTAAAACTCTAGCTATTGTATAATCTGAAGTAAAGGAGTAAAGATAAAAATCTTTAGTAAAGTTTGGACTTATTAGTATAGGGGCTTGTACAATTTCCTCCTTGATGTCTTTGAAAGTCTTCTTTGTATGTTCATTATAAGTGATCTTAGCCTCTTTCTTCAACATGTCATTCAAAGCTTTTACTATTTCTATAAAACCATAAATAAAATTTCTTACAAAAATTATTTTACCAAAACATGACTTTAATTCCTTCCTACTATTAGGAGGCTCTATATTAGATATTGCATTTACTCTATTAGGGTCTATGGAGATTGTCTCCTTAGTGATAACATGTCCTAATAGTTTTCCCCAAATAACATAAAAAATACTTTTCTTTGGGTTGAAGGAAATCCCATAACTTCTACATCTTTTAAATACCTATTTTAGGTGCATAATATGATCTTCCTTTTTTATAGAAAAGATAGTCAGATCATCCATGTGTATAATAATGCACTTACCTACAAGACCTTAAAAATAATGATCTATAACCCTTTGAAAAGTGTCTCCTACAATTATCAATATAAATGATATTCTCTTGTTAACAAATGTGCCCCGCTTGGTAGTAAAAGTAGTTTTCATCCTATCTTCTTGATTTACCAAGTTATACCCTAAAAATCCAACAAGAAACGACATCATGACCAAACATAAGTTAAATTATATTACTTGGTCAAGATAAGTTAGGGGTTATTATAATTATTAGATGCTCTATTTAAGTTTTTAAAATCAATGCATAGTCTAATTTCACCATTTTTATTCCAGACTGGGACTAAGTTGGCAACCCAAGTGGAATGCCTAGTCAGAAATAAAGTCTTAGAATATAAGAGCTTCTTGAACTCTTTTTATATCAGTGGTTCTAAGATCAAGTTGATAGGCCTCTACTTTTGTCTAAAAGGTGTTTATTTTTCTCTTAAAGGTATGGTATGAGTTATGACCTTTGGATTAGAGATATTTAGGTCATCATAGGACCATGCTATGATATCATTATATTTGGTCAGCATTTCTTTGGCTCTTTTGGACTCAATGCTTGTATAGGCTATACCACTATTAACCAGTTGAGGTTGACCTTAAAACCCAAGGTCAATTGCATTATAATCCTTCCCATTTACTTTGGAAATCTTGGTGGCCTTAGCTAATCTATCATAATCAAAGAGACACTTTAAGGATATCATGCCTTTGGGGATATTATTATCATTAAGCTAAATGAACTTGTCATCAAGTTTGCTTTAAATGTTCTCACCATCAAGGAGAATGGATTCATCAATAGTGTGACCCTCAAACACTCCTAAACTGGTCATGAAGTTTATGATATGCTAATCATCATTGAAGACCTGCAAGTGGTTACATTATTTGGTACTTAGGGACATGGTATTAATTTAATTATAAAGTTTTACAACTTAGATCTTGGATTAGGCATAAGGTTGGCTTCAGTTGAAGTAAGTTTATTAGTATCCTTATTTTCTTCCCTAAGGATTGACATAATGTTAAAATCATCAAAATATTTAATTAAATCCCACACTCTAAATTTATGCTTATTTAGATAGGATAACTTGCATTGATATTTACTCTTGACCTAATTGACCACTAGTTTAGAATCACCAAAAACTAAAAGTTCCTTGGCCTCGTGGTTGATTGTAAATTATAATCCAAGAAAAAGTTCTTCATACTCAACTAAATTATTGTTGCATAGGAACTAGAGTTTTTAAGAGGCATTGTATTCTTTCCCAATGGGATTGATTAACACCACTCCTATTCTAGAACCTAATTTGCATTTAGAACCATCAAAATAAAGTTTTCATAATCCAGGCAAAGCATGAGAGGTTTTAGAGTTACATACCTTTGTAATGTCAAGAGTATAAAAACCAAGATTTGAATTAACCATATTGACCTTCTCATTGATTTCATTATACTTAGTGATCATATGACTCATTTTCGGTTATTTTTCTATCTTGATTTAGTTGGGGACTCCCTTCTAAGGCAACCATATTTATGAAAAAATTGTTGAAATATAACCATTCAATCTCCTAGTCTAGTCTCTACTCAATAACATCCCATAAGTGTCAGGGATGTCCACCACTTGGATATAAATGAACTATTGTATCCTTGGATCTGAGGTAATCTACATGTGAACATTCAATAATTCACCAATCACTTTGACTCTTGATTTATCTAATTGAGCTACAACTCTATAATATTGAACTAAAGTCAAACCTATTTGTTCAAAAATACCCTTAGGAATTATATTTGTAGATACACTAGAATATAACAAATAATTGTAAAGATTCTAACCAAAGATATTGACTATAAGTAGGAAAGGAGGAACATCTGCCTTAATTTTTTGTATTACAACATTAGCATGTGAAACCTTTTGAGACTTACCAAGCTTTTTATACAAAGATTCCAACAACAGATCTTTATATTTATTAATTTATGTCAACTCATGCAAGGTGATGTTAGCCTTGATATTTTTCACATCTTATACTATGTTATACCCAGTCCTATTGGAAGAATTAGATGCATCAGTACTAAGTTTAGAAGTACTTCCCTTAGGAGGTTCTAGATTATTATCCGAGGTAGTTTCAAGATGGGTCTCCAAGTTATTTGGAAGATTTTAAGTGGTCAATGGTTGCTTTTGATCCCATTTTATTAGATGATAAGTTTTTTTCAAAAATTGCTGAAAAGCATTAATCTCTTCAGGAATATCCTCCACTTCATTATCCTCTTGGAAAGGGAACTCAAATGTCTCCACATGAGATTTGAATCAATATATCTAGATGACCTTAAAGATCTTGATGTACCTACATCACAATTACTATTAGGGATAAATTAAAAAGTATATAATTTTTCTTGGAAGGCTTAAAAAGCATTACAAAATTCAACACAATCTATTTCCCCATGCTTAGAAGTACAGTGAACTCTACAATAGTTAGGTAAATAAACATTAGTAATAATTATATCAAGTACATTTTTTATAGTAGATGACTCATTATTCTTGTTGTTATGGTAATTATCATTCTAAAACCTATTAATGGGCCTATTGAACATTTGAAAGGAGAAATTCATACTACATCTCTCTCCAGTATCGATTACTTTCTTTTGCAACTGAAGGAAGTCAGTGCTAAGCTTTTGAACCATCTTGAGTATAGAATCAATCTCATTATTTAGGACCTCAGAATTATGAACTTGAGTGTTATCATTAGTCATAGCCATCAAATATTTTTAATCTTGTGGATGAGATCCATTCCTAGCATTATTCAAGAATCCTAGGTTTTGAGTAGGATGAGCATGTCTCAGACATAGTTAGCTCAAAACTGGAAGTTAGTTCAAAGCAGGTGCATTTTGGTTGGAATTAGGAATAAAATTTAAAATAGGTAAATGTGGATTGGCATTAGGAATGGATTATGAAAATTGTACATGGGGTTATATATGGTCATTAATGATCACAACCTTGGCATAATTTGAAGCTAATGTGTTCATGGGCCTAACAAATCTCTTTATAAACACAAAAGTCATAGGGTCCAAGGCATCCTTATAGATTTTCAAGGATAAATCCTTATAAGGTTTTTAAGGAGCTATTTTCATACTAAACATTTTTTGGAACCTAGCATTGAAGGCTCTTATAGCCTCATTTGCATCCCTTTTCACTATGGTGAATTACTGATATAGGACATAGGGACTAATGATTTTACCAAACTAGTCAATGAAAACATTATTAAAATCAACCCAACTAGTAATGTAATTTTTATGGAGGTTTATTAACCATTCATATAAAAAATCTTTAAAAGTAAAAAGAAATAGTCTATATGTTACATACTCATGGACTAAATTTAGCAATCTTAATGCAACCTTGAAACTCTTAATGTATTCCTCAACAGTTATGATGCCACTAGGACTAAATGTTGGAAAATGCTTTTCAAGATTATGAGGATGGTTTGTACCACACCTATCACATTGATATAAGAACAACCTAGCTAGGCTATATCTTGATAGGGATTGAACACAAGAGCACCCTGAATTGGTGAAGTTGGAAAAGACATTGAAATTTTATGACTAATTTTATCTCACCTAACCTTCCTATGAACTTTGAATGAAATAAGAGGTGCTATAGTCTATGAACATGACCTAATCTAGATTGTGGGTAATTCCATCTTGTGAGCTTTGAATCCTATTTGAAATATGATGTGTTAGTCTTATCTTTATAGAAAACAATGATCATACTTACACATTAATAAAATTTTACAAAGATTTATATAAAGGATAGTAATAATTTAACTAAATTAGCTCAATGATGTATGAAATACATAAGTATGACTAGTATTTACATGTTTAATATTAAATAAAATCAAATTAGTGAAGGATCTATCGATATTTGATCAAAATGACTATTACTAACCACAAACCTATTGAATTGACAAATCTTAACTAGATTTACCATAATTAAGGATATACCTTCAAAGAACAGTGATATTTATCTAAAAGAATAAAAAATATGGGTTAGAGACTATAAAGATAAAATATATTTACACAACTGAGCAAAAATTGACACAATTGTGTAAGTGTTACACAAATCTAAAACACAATTCATAGAAATGAGTAAAGATACTTTAAATCCTTAAAGATCTAACAAGGCCCTCCTTCCTAGCACCAATGAAGCTCTGCATGTTAAACATGTTTCATAGGTGCCTAGAGTGTTCAATAACACTTCTCATTTTAGAATTCTAGGAATCCAGTGCATGAGTTGTAGGTTGTGATAATCATGTTATCTATTGATGAAATAGATGCAAAACAAGTGGGTTATTTCAAAATATTTATAATATTTGGTGGTTCAAAGCCACTGTGTCCAAAGTTATATCTATGAAAAATATAAAATATCTATACTAAGAATAGTGAGTTATGATCAAGGACTAATCTAATAACTAATCTAAGATGGATACTTATAATGATAATTAAACTAGAATGAATTTGTTAAAAAGGAGCAAAAGGAAAGGTAGGGCATAAAAGAGATGTTGTTGATCTTTACCCCAAACATCATGACAAATTTCAAATATCATCAAAGAATTTACTTAACCAATGTGTTAGATGAAGTAGAATGAGCTCAAATCCTATCACACATTAGGCAAACATCTAAGGAATGAGAAAAATGAAAATAAGAACTAAGTTCACTTTAAAGATTTACCCCTGTAAGAAAATAAAATTAGCCCAATTGTAAGAAGAGTAAAGTAAGTGAAATAAACTTAAGAAATTTTAGTCAACCTAGCATTGTCACAATTTAAAAACTCTGTAATTAAAATATGTACACCAATAACTCATAAAAACCATTCAAATCTAGAAATAGGAATAAGGAAGTGAGAGAGAAACTAAAATAACAAATGACATAAACAAAAATGGACAATATTTGTATAATTCCTCACTTGAATTAAAAACTCAAAATTTTACACATTTGTTTGTCTTTAAAACTCCACCCCCTTTATAATTTAAAATACTCCTTTTATAAAATGCAATGAAGTATGTTGATTATCCATATCCAATTACAAAAGTATAAGTGTAAAGGATAGGTGTCCTTTTACAAAATTCTAGAATACACTATATTATCACTTAGATATACACCCTTTGAGGAGATGAAAATTATCTCCTCATCTAAGTGACACAATGGAATCACCTCTAGGCTTGTGGATAGCCTAGGGAATGAGATGAGTCTCTAGATAGGGTTGGCTCCCTTGATGTACCACTATAGATTGAACCTACAACTAACTTTGGGAATGAAAAGGGAGAGAGATAACTGAGAGAAAATCTAAAATAAGGAGGTTATGCAGCAAATCAGTTTTATGACTTCTAACCAATTGCATTCTACACTTGAGACCAAGAAACTAACCAAGCCATACACATTTCCAATCCTAGTCTTCTTGCATCAATATTACATTATGAGGTTATGGAGTAATGTATTATAATAGGATGAATAAACAAGAGGCCTTGAATGGCACTGATGAAAATAAAAACTCACTTAAACATGGACATATATTTTAACACTTCACATGCCCTATAAGAAGAGGCTACAAATAGGTGAAAGAATGTGATAACTTGCCAAGGAATCTATTGTCTTCACTCAACAAACCCAACATTCAAGTAAAAAAAACTAAGTAAAGCCATGAAATAGATTAAAAAAATAGAAATTTTGTTGATCAAAAGGTATAAAAATGAGTAGGGATTCACCAGACTCAGGTGGAACATCCAATATAAAGCCAAAAAGGCTAATTCTTATAGAACTTATGAGAGAGTGAGAGAAGAAGAGAAGTCCAAAGGTCATAATAGAAACTTGTCAAGCTAAAATAATTAGTTAATTTTGCATGTGAGAGATATATTGGGTGATACATGTAATATTAGGAACTACAAGCATCATATCAAATCATCAAACTCTTACAAAGAGGACTAAAACTCCTTTACTTGCACAGAAAATTGCCTTCATGATTATGTCTATTTGAGTGACTTGTAATTTATTAAAGGTAGGTAAAATGATTGAAATATAAGGGGAGGCTCTCAAAAATTCCTCTCCATACATTGGTTTCATTCTTAGTCTTTTAGAGTCATCTAAAAGAGAGCCATCATCACTTATACTCTAAGAAAACTCCTCATGCACATTACACACTTGTCTTCAAATTTGGCTTCATTTTTTAATTAAAGTCAATAAAAGGTAGTGGTTTACATGTTTCAAGACACTCCATGGCCTTGGAAACATCAGAGGCACCTTAAAATTAATTTACTTAAAGATTCTTCCCTTCTCTCTAGCTTGCCCAATATGCAAAATTTGATTGGCTAAGTTGAGGACCTATTTGAGACACTTAGGAATATTTTCAAGGAATTAAAATTACATATTATGTCTCAATATTTCCATCCATGTTCTTTTCATCTCTTGAAACTTTATGCAACCTACAAAACACACAAAATAGTGAGAAAAAGCTTGTTTTTACCTATATCTGTACAATTTCATATAAATATATGGAATGTGAGGGATCTTGATGGAGTCCTATAAAAATTAAAATAAATACTCTAGTCAAAATATGCCATTAAACTAGCCTTCCAAGCTCATTTTCTCCATCAGGCCCTGGTTGAGGGTTTAGGAGGGTTTTAGCTTGTTTTGACCCTTAAGATTGTTTCATAAAAACTTGAAGTCAAACCTACCAAAAAAATTTAATAATTTGGCCTTAAATACCCATAATAATATTCCACAAATTATCTAGTTCCCATGAAGATCCTCATGAAAGATATGAGCTTCAAAAGATGGCCTATCAAGTTTGTTCTATCATTCTACATAGGTATGAGATGTCTCAAAGTCCAAAAATGGATTTCCATAGTTTTATCTGTCTTCCAAAATATTATAAATGTATATTATATCACTATAAACATTTTATCATCCATTTTATTTATCATATTATGTTATAGATGTAATTAACCTACCATTTGCCTCAGGCTTAAACCTTGTCCCACAAGTCTGCCTGCAACCTAAAGCAAAAAATGACTTTTTTAATGTTCTATTTTCATCCTTATAGCTTTTGGATCTGTGATATATTAATATAAGTGTGTTATAATAGGTTATAATTACCATATTATTCTATAAGTGCAAGTGACTTATCATTTAACCCTAAGTGTGAACCTTGCCCAATGGGCTTGACTATACATTGGTGCCCAAAATGACCTATGATGCTTTCCCTTGATGCCTGATAGCCAAGACACATGTTTTATCACCTTATATACATGTACCAATATCTTATAAATCTTACTTCAAAGTGTAAATGACAATTCTTTCCAATTTGGGCCTTAGGCTTACACTTTGCCTAATAAGCATGTCTATAATCTTGGTATGTTAGACTATCCTGATAGGATACATGATACTGTGAGGTGTTTTACACATTTTTTTAGGTATATTAAAACTTAACACACCTTATCTCAAACCTCAAACATCTTTTGGTTCACTCTATCACCTCCTTTTCTCAAAACTATCTTCTTGTGTACAAAAGGAAGTACCCCCTGTCTGAGACAAAATAAGGGGTAATTACCTTATTTGTATAAGAATACAAAGAATTAAATAGGGTTATAAAATTTTCAAGGATGATCTATACTAAAATTTATCTCTTGGATAGGCCCTTTTATCTTCCAAAACCCTAGAGTCTCACGATAGACCTCTCCATGATAGATTGTGCAGGGTACTTCAAGAGTGGGTTATGTGTGGAATCATGAGGTCCTTTATTTTATTTGTTCCTAACCCATGTTAGTCTCATTAGGTAAATTTTAATATTAATATAGTATTTACATTCTCTCTCACCACCCCAATCTTCTATATACCCTTCCACACATTAAACTTCTCAAGGCTAAGTGTCATTTAGACTGCCTATGATTTATTCTTAAGAGCCCTTCTTAGCTTGGTTTTCCTGATATAATGACACTTTTAAGGTCATTTATTTCATGGTATAGGTATTTTAGGTTTTCTATTCACTTCAAAACTTCATATGCTCTTTAAATGCACCTTGAACTCTTGGAATGAGTCTATGTAATCTGATTATGAAACCCTATTTATGCCTTTTGCAGTCTTTGAACCTTGAAAACATGTTTAAAAATTACTTATCATGGTGATCTATTAATGGCTTGGTTTAATTTGTTCTAATTCCAAGTATTATTTATTCCAATAATGCCAACTCTATACTCAATATTTAAGATAGTCATAACTGACTGTGTGAGAGTCCCTTTAGGGTCATGTAGGTATGAATGCTTGAAATATTTCATTAAATATAGAGTTGAGGGTCTTCTTAAAGTTACAAAAAACATTTGTATTTCATTCAATAATTTCATATCTTTACATAAATTTAATCTCCCAAAGTATATCCTTTAGAGTGTGGTTCCATTTTCTAATAGTAACCCCTCCCTGTACCTTACCTTGTTGTAGGTGCTTATTTCTCTCTTGAAAAAGCTCCATGAAGTCATCAACATCTCTATTGAGGTGACTAATTACAATTTAATTAGGCTTAATCTCTCATTATCTTGATAATACACTTTTTCCTTTCAAATCTAAGCTTATTTTCAAGATTGAGACACATTTTTTGAGCCTATTTTACGTCTATATTTCCCTATGTATAGACTAGGGATGTGCAAGTGGGGTAAAACAACAGCATATCACTTCCCCCTAAATGGTTTTGGTGCCATGAAAGTGTTCTTGAATCCTTTAAAACATCCTCATTTTTCATAGGCCTAATATACAACTTGGGTGAATATAGGTCTTTTGAGACTCAACCATGTAGACACTACTACCTGAATTCAGTGCATTTGAGGCCATCTTTGATCTCTTCAATAACCATCTGCCATTGGATATCTACCTTTCAAACCTTATAGGGACCTTGTATTGTATAAGGGATACTAAAAAAACTGAATGGGATGTATTCACAACTATTTTGACCATGATACATGCTATTCACAAAAACTTACAGTCCTCTATTTAGCACCTTTAGGGAAAAGGACATGTATCAGTCTTTTGATTCCTTTTAAAGGTTTTTAGCTCTTTGCATATCAAATTATTCATTCTAAGAGGTTTTTCATGATGTATTTTAACTCACTATTACATTAATCAAGTTCAAAAAACCTATTTCATCATGTCATAAGGGTCATTTATCCCTCTAGGGTACCACATATAGGTGGCTATTGACTATATACATGGGCAGTGAGTATGAAAACAAGCAAAATGTGGATGAAAGGTCTTCAAAACAACTCAAAATCAAGGTAAAATTTTTTAAAATAACAATTTCCACAAATTAAAACTTTAAATAAGTTTAAATACTTATCTTTTAATGTGAAAAACCACTTGTACATGTGAACAGAGCAAGCAGAGGTATCATATGATTGTTTGGTGCAAATGGGATGAGCTTGTAAACCATGACACTTGCCTTAGATATTTGAGTCTAAATGTGAGATTAAATAGGATAAACTTGAAAAAATGTATAAGGAACTAGCACAACCCTCTATGACCATTGCAAAGCATGAAATTTTAGAAATAGTGAAAACATGCTTATTATCACACATGAGACTAATATGCAAACTTGGAGTGAATTTGCTTATGAAAACACATTTAAAAATTTATAAAAAATTGTAATAATAATTATTATATATATATATATATATAAACATCATTTGGAAATAATATTAGCAAGTGGTTTGTATTTAATTGCCCAATCAAGACCAAAACCTGAAGGGTGCATGAATGAGCAAGTAGATTTGCATAGTCCACTTCAAATGGATGGTTCATGAAGCAAAATTGACCATTTATAAAAATTATTATATATATTTAAATTTATCTAAGTTTATTATATTCCATTAGGAGCATTTTTCTTGAAACCCATTGTGCTGGTTATACCAAGCAAAACCCTAGACGTCGCTTTTGTATGTCTAAAAAGGTGAAAAGAGAGGTGAAATTTTTTGAGAAAGAAATGTAAGTTTTAAATCAAACCAAATGTGAATTTTAGTGTTGGGTAGATTAATAGACATGTTTACATCTTTTCCAATTGCCACACTTCCCAATGAGGTTGTACAAGTGCCATTAGATTCCATTTTTTTAGGAAAATAGACTTTTCTTATGATGAAACTGAATTTTTTTAGTTTTTTCAGTTACTTAAGACCTTTTTGGACACATTGGGTATGAAATAATGTTTTTATTCTTGTAAATTTCCCAATAAACCCATATGAATCATTAAATGCACTATTTTTTACCCTTAAAATTACCCAAAATGATAAATGGACCTAAAAACTAATTAACCAAAGCTAGTACAACATTAATTGACATTAGATGACCCATAAATAACCTAATGATAAAATATTATACCCCATTTTAATCATAAAAAATATTTTTTTATTAGGGGTGTCCTAATTTGACCAAAAATTCAAATTTTATCAACAAATTGGTGACTCATAGGGGTAGTATGCCTGCTATACTAACTAGATCAATAGCCTTATAAATCCATTACACTTATGTAATCATATAAGGCTTGAGATAAATAAGATACTTTGACCACTGAACACAAATTTTATCGAGACAAAACAACTAAGAGATTACCTAAACCACATAAAGTAAAAGACACACACAACAAAGAAAATAAACACACAAGACACACACATGTGCATAAGCACTTAGTGGAATTAGGAAACAATCTATTATTCACAAATAGAAACTATACATACCTTCTTTCCAAGATCAAAATTAAATTTTCTTGAATTATACTCATGGTGAGATGAAACATATTGCCAAGCATGCTTGTCTTTTGATTGAATGCTTTGTGGATTATACCTCTTCCCTGGCACCTCACTTGATATGATCTCAAGTATATCACCCTTAAAATGGTCTCAAATGAATACATATTCCTCTTAAACATGTTCACATACTTCGTTCTACTTCCCACTCTTCATTTCATAGTTAACTTGTATCCCCTTAGTAGGCGTGTCTCTAAGAGGATTGATTTCTTGTTCCTTAGAAGATTGAGGCCAATAGAAGTTTGTTCCATCCTTCAAGAGATGATGTGTTTATCCCAAATAATTGATAGAATTATATCACATCTTGATGAATTCAAACATGTCATCATAGAATGCATGTGCTTCTTGAAAGGATATATTTGAAAGAATGTTTTCCCTTTGCATACTTACTTGAGTACCAATCATGCCCTCTCTATCTTTGATTAGATCATAGCCTTTTTGAAGAGGAGTATAACCTACCTCAATGAATTCAAACAAGTCATCTAAATACTAAATAATAACTTTTCCATGTTCATCCATGGTATGTTTTAAAGTGATGAAATAGTTTATGATCATTTTTTCCTCTTTAGAAAAGGGAAGACATCATTACTCATCAACCTAGTCTAAAATATCCACACAAGAAATCACCTCTTCTTCATATTTTATTAGATCATCTTCAAGGGATATTTCCTCTATCTTGGTCTCATGAGACTCTCCCAAGACTTCCATTTCTTGAGGGATGGATTGAAAGTGTTTTCCCTCCTTGATAACATATTCTACTTTAGATATGGAGGCAAAAATTTGTGAAATGAAGTTCATGTTTATATTATATATCTATATATGTGTATATATCCACATACCCAATTCATATAACAAATTTCCACATATTTTACACCTAAATACCAATGGTGTATACATAGTCAAATTTTCAACCTCCAACTTGAGTATGTGGATATATACTCAAAAATAGATATATAATATATACACCACTAAATATATTATTGTTGTTTGTATATTCCAAGTAAATTCCTATGAAAATCTTGATGAAATAAAATAATAAATAAGTATGAAACTGAGTTTTTCCACATAGATATTACAAAACCTACTTATATCTATGATTTTTTTCTTCTATTTTTTGCTTCCTGAAATGTGATGACCTAGCGAAATGGACCTCTAAAACTAAAAGACCTTGAGCCTATATGGTTTAACTAGAATAAGCATGCATAGTTCCATATTTATTAGGTTGTTAACCAACGGGAATCCATATGGTGATCTCCTCCTCATAATTTCTCAAGGTTTTCTTTATCATCTATTAATTGAGCATGTTCCTCTTCATTTACTTCTCTCAAGATAGGTTCTTCAACACAAAGAAAACATTCTTCATTATCAATCAAGAAAATAGATTCAACACAAGGACTTACCTTCTCTTCATCACTTAAGACCTCTTAAACGATTTCAAAATGAGCTTTATCTATCATAATCTGATCTATTTTGTCAATAGCTACAATATCTTCAACCTCCTTCATGGTGATGCCAAGACTAGGCATCTTGAAATCATGTGATCAATCCCAATGATAATGCCAAGGAGGTAGGTTTTCTTCAAGCAAGAGTTCTCTTTTTTTATCAACTAGCTGATCCTCCTTTAGTTCCCACACCATAGGTCCATCAAGGTAAAGGGTGAAGGGGTAAGGACAAGATGAAATAGTTGGTGAAGGTGGAATATAAAGCTCAAAGTCATATTGAGAATGCAAGGTAAGAAAATCTTTGGGTAGATCTTGAGGAAAGGGAGATGGGGTGTGTTTAGGCATAATATCTTCTTTTGGGTCTAAACCTTCCATCTCACCTTGACATATAAATCTCATCTTTGCTTCTAATTCCTCTATTTTCTTGGCTAGGTTCTCTTGGAAAAGCTTATCTTGAAGTTGATAAGAATCATCATGGGGATAAGGATTGCATGAAGGCTGCCATGGAATAGAAGAAGCTTCTTGAATAAGGGTGGGAGGGACTTGCAAAAGATCAAATCCATTCTCCACTTCACACTCTTGGACAATGATTCTATCTTCATTCTTACCCCATAGCTCTACTATATTACTCCAACTTAGGATGTTAGGATTAGATATCTTCTCAATTTCACACTCTTGGTCAAGACTTTTCTCCTCCTTCTTTTCCCATGATTCCACTATTTTGTTCCAATTTAGGACATTGGAATTATGAGTATATTTTGAGGTGGTGGGGGTGAAATGTGAGATGGCAATGAAGTCTTGAAATCCACTTCTTTTTCTACCAAAATGGATTATTACAAATGCATATTAGCCAACTCAATTTTCATATCAAGATTAGATTAAAACACAAGGTTTCTTCTTTCAACTCTCTCCTCCAACTAATTTGGAAAAGGATGAATTTTATGGGATTGATTTGGCTCATGAGTAAGGGTCATGTATGGCTAGTATGAAACTTGGGCAAATAGATATGAAGGCTGATAGGTATGGTGAGGCTGGTTTTCATGAACTTCTAGCCTATCATCTAAGGAAGATACTAAATCACTCACATCAAGCATCTCAATTGTGAGCCTTTACCAATTGGCTCTCGCAAAAGGTACCCATTCTCTCTTTACCAAATCCAATGCATATCTTACCTTTTTAATGACATTATTAGGAACTTTATACCACATCTTCTTTGTGTGTTGAGATCTAACATGTATCTCTCATAGCCCAAAAGAACTTGCTTAAAGGTGGAAATGGGCTGATTAGATAAATGACTAGGTTGACTAGGAGGGGTAAAACATTGAGAAGGCTGGTTATAAGACTGATAAAACTTAGGATAGGGCTGAATATGATCATATTAGGACTGCTAGTGATCATAACAAGATTGACCAAGAACTTGTTCATATTGATAGGGAATGGGAAAAGATGGATATGTTTCACTAATTTGTAGAGAACAAAACTCAAATCTAAGGTCAGCCATGAAACTTCATTAGGAATTAAGAACACAAGAAAATGTCATCAACAATATTCAAATGGAATACTTGGGTTGCTTGACCAGCTGATGTATCCTCAGAGTCACCATTGATACTAGAAAAAATGCCTCCAAAGGTTGATTATTGAGAGACAACACCAATAATCTCTCAATCTCTTAGAACGAGAGTCCTGTCAAGCATGAAAAAAACTATTTTAACTTGGATATTAACCCTTTGAGGATATTAAAAGGCTATCCTCATCCAAGTGGCACAATGGAATTACCACTAGGCTTGTGGGCATCCTAGGGAATGAGGTAAGTCTCTAGATAGGGCTAGCTCCCTTGATGTACCACTATGGATTGAACCTACAACTAACTTTGGGGGTGAAAGTGGAGAGATATAATTGAAATCAAATCTAAAATAAGGAGGTGATACACCAAATCAATTTGATTAATTCCAACTAATTGCATTCTACACTTGAGACCAAAAAACTAACTAAAATATACACATTTCCAATCCTAGTCTTCTTGCATCGATATTACATTATGAGGTTATGGATTAATGTATTATGATGGGAGTGCTCAAAAATATTCCTTGAATGGAACTGATTAAAATATGAACTCACTTAAATATGTACATCTCCTGGAACACTTCACATGCCCTACAAGAAGAGGTTGTAAATAGGTGAAAGAATGTGACAACTTGCTAAGGAATTCATAGTCTTCACTAAGCAAACCCAAAATTCAAGTAAAATAAACTAAGTAAAGTAATTTTAAGAGGTAAAATTTAGTAATTTAATTTATCAAAAGGTATAAAAATTATTAGGGTTTCACCATACTCAAGTGGAACATAAAATACAAATCCAAAAAGGCTAGTTCTTATAGAACTTATGAGAGAGAGAGAGAAGAAGAGAAGTCCAAAGGACATAATGGACACTTTTAAAGATGAGATAATTATTTAATTATTAATTTTAAATATATATTGGGTGATTCATGAAATATCAAGATCTACAATTATAATCTCAAATCATCAAACTCTTACAAAGTGGCCTAAAATTCCTTTTCTTGCACAAGAAACTGCCTTCATAATTAGGCCTGTTTGAGTGAATTATAAATAATAAAGGGTGGGTAAAATAATTTAATGGAATGGTATGATATAATAAATTCATATCCATGCATTATTTTCATGCATGGTCTTCTATAGTAACTTGGAAGAGATCCATCATCACCTACACTCTAGGAAAACTCCTTCTCATGCACCTTGTACACTTGTCTACAAATTTGGCTTCAATTTTTCATTAAAGTCCATAAAATTTATTATTTTAAATTTTTTAATACCCTTAATTTTATTATAAGCATCAGGGTCACCTTAAAATTACTTTACTTGAAGATTTCCTCCCTTCTCTCTAGCTTGCCCAATATGCCAGATTTGATTGACTAAGTTGAAGGACCTATTTGAGATGCTTATGGAATTTTTCCAAGAATTAAAATTACATGGTGGTTTATATTAAGTCTCAATATTTCCATCCATTCACTTTTCATATCTTAAAACTTCTTACAACTTGTAAAACACATAAAATAGTGAGAAAAAGCTTGTTTTTGCCTCTATCCATACAATTCCATATAAATAGATGGCATGTGAGGTAACCTGAGGGAGTCATATCAAACATCCAATAGATACTCTAGTCAAACTATGCCATTAAACTAGCCTTCCAAGCTCATTTTCTCCATTAGGTCTTGGCTGATGGTTTAGGAGGGCTTTAGCTTATTTTGACCCTTAAGCTTGTTTCATAAACACCTAATGTCCAAATTTACAAAAAATTCACTAATTTTTCCTTAAATACCCCTAATAAAATTCCCCAACTTATTTTTCTACCATGCAAATCCTCATGAAAGATATGAGCTTCAAAAGATGGCCTATCGAGTTTGTTCTTCCATTTTACATAGGTCTAAGATGTCTCAAAGTTCAAAAATGGATTTACCTAGTTTTATATATCTTAAAAAAGATTATACATGTATATTTTGTAACTATAAACATGTTATAATCCATTTTAGTGACCATATTATATTATAGATGTAATTGACCTACCATGTGCCTTAGGCTTAAACCTTGTCCCACAAGTCTGCTTATAACCTAAGGCTCAAAATGACTTTATTGATGTTTTATTTCCATCCATATAGATTTTAGATCTTTTATATAATAATAAAATCATTTTAAAATATTTTAGAGTGACCATATTATGCTAGAAGTGCAAGTGACTTATCATTTGACCCTAAGTGTGAACCTTACCCAATGGGCTTGATTGTACCTTAGAGCCCAAAATGGCCTATGATGATTTTTGTTTCTAAATAATAGCCAAGGAAAATTAATGTTTACCTAATATACATGTCCCAATAGACTATAAATATTAATTAAAAGTGGAAATGACAATTCTTTCCTATTTGGGCCTTAGGCTTGCACTTTGCGTAATAGGCTTGTCTACAACCTTGGTATGTTAGACTATCTTATTAGGATACATGATAATATGAGGTGTTTTACACCTTGTTTTATGTATTTTATAACTTTAGACACCTTATCTCAAGACTCAAACATCTTTTTGTTCACTCTATCACCTCTTTTTTTCACAATTATCTTCTTATGCACAAAAGGAAATACCCCTATCTGAGACAAAATTGGGGGTAATTACCATATTTGTATAAGAAAACCAAGCATTAAATGGGGTTATAAAAGTTTCAAGGATTATATTTACTAAAATTTAGCTCTTGGATAGGCCCTTTGATATTCTAAAACCCTAGAGTCTCAAAATAGACTTCTCCATGATAGACTGTGTAGGGTACTTCAAGAGTGGGTTGTGTGTTGAATCATGATGTCCTTTATTTGATTTGTTACTAACCCATGTTGGTATCATGAGGTCAATTTTACTAATAATTGTGTACTTAAATTCTCTCTCACTACCCTAATCTTCTGTATACCCTTCCACACATTAAACTTCTCAAGGCTGAGTGTCATTTAGATTGACTATGCTTTATTAGTTAAGATCCCTTCTTAGCTTGATTTTACTAATATGGTGACACTTTTAAGGTCATTTATGTCATGGTATATGTGTTTTTGGTTTTATATTCACTCCAAAATAACATATTCTCTTTAAATGCACCTTGAACTCTTGGACTGAGTGTTTATAATCTGATTATGAAACCCTGTTTGTGCCTTCTACAGTCTTTGAACCTTGAAAGCATGTTTAGAAATTTCTTATCATGGTAATCTGGCATTATCTTGGGTCTATTTTTTCTAATTCCATGTCTTATTTATTCCAAGAATGAAAACTCTATGTTCATTATTTAAGATAGTCATAACAAACTATGTAAGAGTCCCTCTAGGGTCCTGTAAGTATGAATGCTTGAAATATTACATTGGGAATAGTGTTGAGGGTATTATTAAATCTCAAAATAATTTTTTTATTTATTTCATTCATTTCATCTCTTTACATAAATTTAATCTCCAAATGTATATCATTTATAATGTGGTTCCATTCTCCAATAGTGAACCCTACTTGTACCCTACCTTGTTTTAGGTCCTTATTTCTCTCTTGAGAAAGCTCCATGAAGTCATCAACATCTCTATTGAGGTGATTACTTATAATTTTATTAGGTTTGAGATTTCATTATCTTGATAATAAAATTTTTCCTTTCAAATCTAAGCTTACTGTCAAGACTAAGACACCTTTTTTTAGAGCATGTTGTAGGTCTATATTTCCATGTGTATGGACTAGGGATGTGCAAGTGAGGTAAAACAAAAACATATCACTTTCCCCTTAATGGTATTGGTGAAATGAAAGTGTTCTTGAATCCTTGAAAAAATCCTCATTGTGTATATGCATAATTTACAAATTGGGTGAATATAGGTCTTTTGAGACTCAACCATGTAGACACTACTGCCTAAATTCAGTGCATTTGAGGCCATCTTTTATCTCTTCAACAACCATCTTGCCTTGGATATCTAAATTTCAAACCTTCTAGGGACATTTTCTTATATAAGGGATACTAAAAAAAATTATTAGGATGTATTTAAAGTTCTTGTGACCATGATACATGTTGTTTAAAAAAATTTACAGTCCTTTGTTTAGCACCTTTAGGGAAAAGGACCTTTATTAGTCTTTTGGTTCCTTTTTAAGGTTTCTACCTCTTTGCATATCAACTTATTCATTTTAAGAGGTTTTACATGATGTATTTTAACTCAATATGGCCTTAATCAAGGTAAAAATACCTATTTCATTACTTCATAAGGGTCATCTATCCCTTTGTGGTACCACCTGTAGGTGGTTATTGACTGTATACATGGGTAGTGAGTATGAAAACAAGCAAAATGTGGATGAAAGGTATTAAAAAAAACTCAAACTCAAGGTATAATATTAAAAATCATAAATTCCACAAAAATAAACTTGAAAAAATTTCCAATACTTTTCCTTTAATGTGAAAAACCACTTGTACATGTGAATAAAGTAGACAGAGGTATCCTAGGACTATTTGGTGCATATGGGATGAGCTTGTAACGATGCCACTTGCCTTAGATATTGGAGTATCAAGGTGAGATGAATTAGGATAACCTTTAAAACATGTATAAGGAACTAAAAAAACCCTCTATGACCATTTCAAAGCATAAAATTTTGTAAATAGTGAAAATAGGTTTATTATCACACATGAGACTAGTCTAAAGACCTGGAGTGAATTTTCTCATCAAAACACCTTTTAAAGTGAAAAAATGCATGGGAGGAATGAGAGGACATATAAAAAATAATATGGAAATAATCTTAGCAAGTGGTTTGTATGTAATTTCCCAATCAAGACCAAACCTAAAGGGTACATGAATGAGCAAGTAGATTTACATAGTCCACTTCAAATGGATGGTTCATGAAGCAAAGTTGACCATTTATAAAAATTATTATATGTATTTTAAGGTATAGAATTTTATAATATTCCCAAAATATCATTTTTCTTGAAACCCCTTGTGTTAGTCGTACAAAGCAAAAACCTACAAGTTACTTTTGCATGTCTAGAAAGGTGAAAAGAGGGTTAACAATTTTGAGTAAGAAATGTAAGTTTCAGATCAATCCAAATGTTTAGTTGAGTGTGGGGGAGCTTAAGAGACATATTTAAATCTTTCAAAGTGGCACACTTCCCAAATAGGTCATACAAGTGCCATTTTCTTCCATTTCCTTAGGAAAACTAACTTATCTTCTGATGAACCTAAAAAAATTTAGTTTATTCAGTTACTTAAGACCTTTGTGGACAAATTGGGCATGAAATAATGTTATTACACTTTAAAATTTTCAAATAAACTTGTACAAAGCTTTAAATGCACTATTTTTTACCATTAAAATGACTAAAAATGATAAATGGACTTAAATACTAATTAACCAAAGCTAGTAAAACATTAATTGACATTATATGACCTATAATTCACCTAATGACAAAATTTTATGCCCCTTTTTAAGATTAAAAATCAATTTTTTTACTAGGGGTGTCCTAATTTGACCTAAAAGTCAAATTTGGTCAACACACTACACTCTTCCTAATGGACTAACCTATAGGCAATGTGTTTTACAAGTTGCACATGCATTTAAAACAATAATATTTTATTTTCAACATATTATGATGTCTCTACAAAAAAAATTCCTAACTAGGTTGGCTTTGGGATCCTTGCTCTGATGTAGTCTTTTGTCTTCCTTGTAGGATCTTCAATCTATGATGTTACTCATTGATTAGTTGAAGGTCAGCAATGGGTCGCATGAAGATATCCTTTTCCTAATTTTCCAAGTATTTGAGATATTTCTCAATCTTCTCTAAATATTGTTTGATGCCCCTGACATCTCCCATTTTCTCTATTGATGATAGGAGTAGACCCATGATTCTTTTGTTATCACCCCCTATTTTCCCCTGTCCTTAGTTCCTCACCTCTTACATGAATTGAGTAGTTTTGTGCCTAAACTTATCAGTAGTTATTAATCCTAGTGGAATAAGTGTGGTGGGTTTCTTGATTAAGCTATCTAGGATGTGCAACATATCATCCTCTTACTGCGTGAGGTTTTTGGCAATATATTCCAACTATTTGGACCAACTACTCAGCACTCTAATTTTGTCCACTAATATAGCCATAGCCATATTTAAATGGGCTAGGCTAATAGTCCTAAAGTTAAGGAATTGACTTTTGGCCAAGGCTTTGATTAAGTCTTTTACTTGATAGCTTGAATCCTACCATTGGCCAGCTTGGCTTGTAGCCATAGTGTATTGTCTACTCACTAAATTTTTTTTCGTTCTAACTAACTTTAAAGAGTTGAACAAGTTAGTCATGCTATCTTCAAATTACTTAAACCTATCCTCTAGGATCAATAGGATTGTGGTCTCTTGAGAATTCTTCTATTGGTACATCATGCCCTTGTTGATAGCATGTAATTGATTGGATTCTACTTGAGCCAACTTTAGTGGGTCATATTTATAGATAGGAATATGACCAAGCCTTTGTCCTTCCACAAGAGTCAAACCAATAAATGGATATATCTTTTGGAAGGTGAATTCCTCTTCATCAACCATGGACTTATTTTCTATCACTCTTTTCATGCTAGCAGTATCTAGATTAAATTGAACACTAACTAAGGATTCTAAGATCTTTGGAGCTAGAGTGTCCATTTATGTCTCACTTGAATCTCTAGGGGTAGCCATCATGTTATCCTCTTACTTTTGTAGGGACACAATCCATGGCTTGGGCTTATTATGCATAGTTATGTTTAAAAACTTGGTTATTTTCCAAGGATGATGAAGAGTAGGAACTTTCTATAGCTTGCCATATATAAACCATTCCAAAGTGGTGGGACCTTGGATTGGGTTTTCATCACTAAAAAGGTTGACCTCATTTAAAGGGTGAGTAAAGATCAACTTGGGTCTCTTTTTCCCTATGAGAACCAATGCTAGTTCAGTGTTTATATTTAGGGTAGTTGTGGTAATAGGGATTAAATCCAATGCTACTTCCTTCACCTTTTCCTTTTTTTCTTCCTCAGTCTAAATTTCCTCTACTTGGACTTCTTCCTCATTTGACTAACAAGCACTAGATAACATTTTTAGTGCATCCTCAACTATTTTAGTTGGGTCCAAGGCTATAACCTGAATCTCCTCAACTAGAGACCCTATTTATTATGTCTAGGTTGAAGAAGAAGTAACTTCACTAGGTATTCTATCTTCTATCCTTAGTGCTAGATAAACATAGTCACTAATGAAATGGATGTGGTTCCTATATTTGAATATGTGTAGTTTTGAATAATATTGGGAGTCTATATGTTTCCTTTTAGGTGACCATTATCTAAGGTTGGGGATCTTAGTGGTAATGATCAAGGTACCTAGTCAGTATGATAGCATGTAAAATTGGCCCCTAGTCCTTTTCTTAACTATGAAAATCAATCTACATAAACAAATGCTAATAAATTCACCAAGGGGAGGGGTGAGTTCAATTTTGACCGTAAAATAGACAAAGGGCACCCATAGTTTATCTATATATGTGGTAATTAGTTCATCAGAGTCATGATCATCCTAATCGCAAGTCTGATTTAGCTAATTAGGATGTTGCCATTGAAATCAAAGAACACTTGATTCCTAAAATATAGCCATGGGATAAAGATGGTATATATATAATTCTCATTATCCCAATTATTTATGGTGGTCATGTCTATTTGAGGCTTAGGTAGTTTAAATAATTCTCAAAAGCTATGACCAAGACATAAGCTATACTTTTATGAGTGTGCTCATTGATTAACATGCCTTTATCAAATTTTTAATCTTTAAAAATAGGAGAGAAATTCAATACAATGTAAAACCTTAGGTTTGGCCACTATAAAGTGTACACTTATCATCTGAATAGCCACTATGTCATAATATCTCCTTCTCATAGACAGGTTCTTCCCCTCTTCCTTTGTGATGGCAGGTTGCTCCTCGACGGTCGAGAATAGCTTGGACCAGTTGTTGTCTCCCATTATTAAGGTGGTGGGACCAAATTCTATATCTTTTAAGACTCTCCCCTTGGCATCTAAAGTTATATATAGCTCCACATCTTCTCTAGAAATGTCTTTTTGATCTGTCATGCTTTGAGTCAGGTCAAACTACTCACTAATGGGTCGCTCTTGGGCCCTAGATTAAACTAATCTAGAAAAGATGATATTTTGTTTTCATATGCTTAATTTGTGATCAATATAGGGTTAAATTATGGTTTTTATTTGATCTAAGGATTTCTAAAAGTCTTCTTAGAGCCTTAATAGTGGTAGCTTATTCTAACTTAAGTGAATTTGTGCCTTGGATTTGATTTGGACTTCTGCATTTATACCTTTACCTTCTTGGACCCACAAGATCTTTAGATTTATCATTTTTTTTCCAAGTGGCATCATCATGGCATCCCTATGGAACTTATGCAACACTTGTTCATTAATTTTCAAAAAGTGACCATTACATTTATAAATTTCTATGTTGATCTCACACTATCTGATTATCTATAAAAATCAACATGATTCATTGATCTCTATCTGTAAGATTGAATGTCGTTGGTCCTGAGCCTATTGAAATGTCCATACCGAATGTCTATCTTAAAATTGATGTTTGTGTGCCTATCATTTGATGTCCACATGAATATTTTTGACATCTTTTCAACCATTAATTTTTAGGTACCTTCCTAAGAATCCTTGTCAAAATTAATTTTGATGTCTACATGCCCATAATTTGACATCCATGTGAACATTTTTGGCATCTACACAACCATTAATTTTTAGGTGCCTCTTTAAGAATCCTTGTTAAGTCTACCACTTATCACTTCTAAGTTCACTCTGCTTCATGTGTATGCCACTTGGTAGCTCTATGGGGTTTCTATGCTTTGTATACTATCAATTCTACCAATTAATGCACTTTCAGCATGTGGTAGTCCCACATTTACTCATAGCTTCATTAAAAAGTCTTGACTCAACTTACACCATCAAATCCTACTTGGGAGATTAAATGCACATCATTGATATCTAGAAAGTGATCGAGCTTTAATCTAGGACCCTAGGCTTCATTGAAGCTTTGATTCACTATGTTCTATTGATCAGATCTATATGATGTGATGTGTACCATTGATCATTTGGAACTTGATCAAGCTTTAAGCTAGGGACCATGCCTTAAATTTTCAACATTGATCTCGCTTTGTTCGATCCTTCCATCTATGTGAATATGAACCATAGATTATGATCTGTCAGGTTGAATGTGATTGGATCTTATAGCTGATATGAAATATTAAAGTTAGGGCATGAGAATAATATAAACTTAAGCTAAAGTCTTAGATCAAGGTTTTTATTTATATCAATAAACACAAATAAATATTTTAATTTAAAGTCTCAAGCTAGGTTTAAAAATATGAAATGATCGTGGAAATAAAGGTCTAATAAAATTTAATGCTTTAGAGAAATTATTCAGGGGGAAATGTTGTGGGGAAAATATCTGTAAGAATTAACTGCTTTAGGGAAATTATCTTAGAAAAAATGTCTAAAAGAATTAGGTGCTTCAAGAAAATTATTTTGAACAAAATGTCTGAAAGAAATGAAACATTGAAAACATAAGTCTTGAAACCCAAATCTATTAGGTAAAATGTTCAAAATAAATGAAACATTGAAAACTTATGTCCCAAAAGCTAGATCTATTAGACAAAATGTCTAAAAGAAATGAAAAATTGAAAATATAAGTCTTGAAAGGATTTGGATAAAATATATGAAACATAAAACCCAAATACTAATTCATTCAAGACAAAATTTTTGAAGGAAAAGCCCAAAAAATATAAGTATGGAAACATAAAACCTAATAGTTAGGAACATAAAAAAGGACTTTGTGTGTAGCTTAGACCACATGAATAATAAACAAGATGAAGTGGGGCTTAGGATATAAAATGGGCAAAGCAAGGATTTTTAGACTAAGGTTTGGTCATGTTAATAAACATGACCAAGCCTTAGCATAAAAATTAAACTAAATCAATAGCATATTTAAAGTGTTCCCATGTAAAAGTTAAATCAAAGTTCCCACCAATTTTAGAAGAATCACTTAGACTAAATTTAGACCAAGGAATTAGTAATTCAATTTGATTTTCAAAAGACTAAAAGTTAGTAAAATATCAAATTAACATTAAATCATGAAGCCTAAGCTTTTGTCCATTCCAAATGGATTCCATTGATCCTATAACTTGAAACAAGAAGATATAATGTTAGCAACATTAGGCAGGATTAAACTAGAGTCATGGACAAATAATCCAACCAATACAAGGTGTGGATGATCTTCAAATACAATGTGCAAATATATTAAATGACCCTCTAATCAAGTAAATTTTCAATTTTAAGGTACAAATTTACACAATTTGACATAAGGGTCATCATTTTATAGAAATGGGGGTATGTTGACCTCAACAAATTCCTAAAACACCTATCATTGTCCTCCCATAAAATAGAGGATATTAGTAAAACATCATCCATGGATTATTTCCCATCCATACCTCTTTCTTCCCTCAGGTCTAGCCTTGTCCTATATCATTCACACTTATTGGATGTCATACTTGTTGTTACATCCCAAATTTTCACCCTAGAGAAGTCAACCAGACCTTCTCAAATTTGGGATAACATAGAACTATCTCTGAGTATAGGTAGATTGCTATAAGAAATAGATCTCTAGATTATGGGATAACTCCCTTGATCTAAATGTTTAAGATCTCAAATGCACTAGTCTAATCACTTATTTAGGGTGAAAATAGAAGAAGGAAAGATAAAATTAACCTATACTAATGGAGGTGATACACCAAGTATATCTCCATAAACATAGTTGAAACTTGCACTATGAAGATAGATTAATAAAACTAATCTCAACTCAAGGTTATTCTAACATAAGTGTTTCTACGTTAAGGTAGATTGATATTAACTTGTAAAGGTGAGTGAATAAGAGGTCTAATATCAAACAATACTAATCTCTATTCACACTTCAAAAACACCTAACAAATAGTTACACTTCATGAGACCTATTAGAAGTATTACTCACACAAAGCACACCAGAGCATAATGGAAGTAAGCAGAAACAATCATCATCACTTTTCATCCAAATAAATTACTTGACATACTCAATAAATAATTTTGGAAACTAAAATATCTTGAGAAAACTTTATTCAAAGTCAAAACAAGATGTCAAACTAGCAGGGTTTTGCCATACCAATTGTGGATAGTTTACAATTCTAAAATGGCTTCATTATATAAAGTAATAATATAAGCTAGATAAAAAGTGACATTGAAGAGTCACAAGGCCAAGTGTTAAGTCTTAAAGACCAATTATAATGCAACATAAGGAGTTAGATAATAGATCATGATGTTATCTTGAATAAGTGTCAATCTAAAATATGACATCTTCCTAAAGTTGGTGTTGGGATACTCTATTGTCATTCTTGAAACTATTTTATTGATGAGGAGTCTACTTAACTATCTTCAAATATCCTTAAAATTCATTGACAAATAAGTAATAACTTGATAAGGTTTTAAAATGATTGGTATAGGTCATTGTGTACCCCTCCAATTGACAACCTTCTCTTTGCCACTTGTTATTCACATCTTTGCAGCTACTCACTAGCCCTCTAGGCTTGAATTCTCATACTTGTCACTGGGGTGACTTTCAAATGTTTAATAAAGTTCATTTTAGAGATTTGAGACACATCATCAGAACCTATTTGTGTTCTATTATATCATATAGGCCTCAAAATAAATCAAAATTATAGTTCTTATAATCAACTTGACAGTCACCTTATTTCTCACTATTCTATCCAAGACTACCTTCAACAATTAGCTTAGGAAAAGAGTATCCATTCATGACTAAGGTGAGAATCAGGTCTGAGGAGTTATAATATGTCACTACACACCTTCCACCATGAATTTCAATCATCTATTCCCTTATGTACCTTCAAATCACCTCAAAACTTACATAAAACATATAATTTGACCTATCTATACAAGTGACAGTACAAAATAATTAAGTGGTAGGTATCCTAGGAGAGTTATAAGTAATTATAAATCACTTTATATGTCAATTTACCCCATATGGATGCATTTATATTCATATTTTTCTCATCAAGTTCTTATGAGGCTTTTAGGTCATTTAGGTTCTTAGTAATGGTTCATAAAGGTTAGGCCCCTAATCTTCAAATCAATGCCACTAATTTTGAGTTCATGACCTCCCTAAATTATCCCTAAGTTATTGAGACTCCATGCATCTCGTGCATATATATGGGAGTGAAATAAGTTAGCTCTCGAGTTCTTACTATGCATTTTGGACACCCCTAATACAAATTGAGGCAAAAAATGGTCAATCTAGGTAGTTCTCTAAAAGACATTGAATATCATCGACCCTCCACTCTCTTATTAAGGATTTAAAATTTATTGGGAAGATCAATGATCCTTTGAGTGAAGTTTGAAACCCTGAGCTTTGTGTCTAATTATCTTAAGACTAGTAGGAATATACTAGTTTTCTAAGTATGTGACCACTTATGAATGGTGACAATGGATATAGAAGATCCTCAACACTTATTCACATTTAATTAAACCCTAAAAAACATCCCAAAATTGTTTTATACTCTCTATTTCATCCTTTTACCATCAATGCATTAGGTCTACAGGTTGTAATTTTTGTGGAGTATCTTAGATCTGAGACAAAATAGTGAACATTTCCCCTATTGGTTTGACCTAAAGGAGACCATGAAGGTATCATTCAAGTCATGATGACCTTTTATACAAGGTTTTAAATTTAGATCATACTTTGGGATCCATCAACATCTCAAATTCTCAATACTAACTTATAGGTATGTGATTGTGTGTAGGGTTTTAATAGGGCTTAAGAACATTTATCTATGACTCTATCTATTCATTCTTGCCTTTAGGGATCACACAAAAATGTGATATTATCAATATGAGCATGATTTATACATGGTAACCCATCTTATACTTCTACCAAATTACCAAACCTACATCCTTCATTAGTTTAGGCTAGCTTGAGTATGAGATAAACTTTAGGTGATCATTAGAGAAGTCAAAAGATTCATGTAGGTGATGATACATGTCTAAGAACTTCACTTCACACTTTCAATCTCTCCTAAGGTTATTAATACCATTTAATACTTATATATACTCATTTATACCTTGAGACCCTATAATCATCCTTTTATTGTCAATGCACTAGGTGTTACTTGCAAGTTGCATTGTTACAAGTTCATTTTGGCCTAATGGCACTGTAGTTATCTTAGTGTTTCCATAAATATTTTGACTAAGTTGAAAACCCATTCTAACATAATTTTTTCTTAACCTAATAATATATTCTTATGTTAAGATGTTACCCTTAGTCCTAGCCTAAAATAATAAAGCTATTAGGATTGCCTAGACCTCATAGACCTTCACAAAGGGATGACATTGTGCGGACAAAAATTCCTTTCAAAGAAGTTAAGGTAAAACTTTGCATTTCAACTTTATTCAACTCTATAGCTTGTACCTAGGTTTGGTTGTAGGTAATGGCCTCACTATTTTTGAATACTTATCCCTCTTATTGAATTGGTAAAATATGTTATAGGCCTTGATGGTGATAGAGACCTATTGAAAATATTAGAACGTATAACTTGGCTCTCCCATAAATCATTGAAACCTCTAACATCTAAGACATATGTACTCAATATGCACTCTGCTTATATATGACATTGAGAATGTATGTCCATTATGACCTCAAACCAGATGCCTATATGATCAACCAAGCTTAGAAATCATATTTAACTATGAGGGTATTCATTTCAAATTGCTTTGTAAACTTCCACTTCACACCTTCACCTGCAACTATCAAAATACTATTCTCATCTTTCACTAGTGTTCACTCCTAGCATAATGGGATGATTCTACCTATCCTTACATGGCCATACATGAAAAACTAGGTTGAAATTAATATGACATGGGTGAACATGCTTTGAAAGTCTACATACATCACTTGGTTCACACAGACCAATTTTAAAAGCGCAACTAGATGAGAAAAACTAAGCCATTGGGATTGCATAAGTAGTTTGGAGGAACTAAAAATATTAATTATTATTCATACAACACATAATACCAATCTTATAACTATGACCATAAAATGGAAGCTCATAGGGAAGCCTAATATCCACCAAGTGCACTCACTCCAACTCTTCTTCTCCAATCCGTACCAAATGAAAACCATTGACCCTTTTTGAGCTGTCTAAGTGATAGGAGAGATAAAACTATTTTCATTAATTTTTGATATATTGAAACAAATTGAGTCTTGAAATTATCTATAATAATGCCATGACACCTTCCTAAAGCACTTACACCTATAGATGTGTCACTCCAATCTGTACAACTACCTAAAATTGACCTTTTTATAGATGATCTTCTTCTTTTTACATTGGACCTATAACATTTCAGTTTTAAATCCTTTATATAACATGAAACATGTTATCCTACTTCTTGAAATTTGTATTTTTTATGAGAAATAGTACATTTCCTTAAAATGACCAAAAAAGTGACATAAAAGGACATTAATACAAATGATAAATGTGACAAAGGCTAAAACATGTTGTATGACCCTCAAAGGTGACTTGAACTCATTTAGGACCATGGTGACCATTTTCAAACATATAGGACCTTATTTTAAGTTTGAATATTCAAGGGATTGACCTAATTTGACCTAGGGTAAATTATGGTCAACATTTTGGCAATTTCTAGGGGTAGCATGCTTGCTATTCTAAGGACCAGTTGTCTTAACCTACCATTGGGAAATGGAGTCACTCATATGTTTAAATTGACACTAAAATTCCTCTAAGAATACACCAAACACAAAAAAAATAAAATACATAAAACAAGATAATAAGACCACACAATGTATTATCCAAACAATTAGGGAAAACACACAAATAACTCAACTAAACACTGTGTCCAACACTTATGGAAAATACACACCTATCCTAGTATATACAATACTAGGACATATTACTCATTGATTTAACTATTTTCAAAGATAATTACTCTAGAATCATTTCTATTCCATTTAAACAAACCATCACAAAATGAATGTTTGTCAATGAAAATTTGCTTATTAAGGTAATCAAATGACTTACCATTTTTGGAGAATCTACTAACTGCAATTGTATCACTTGGAACTCTTTTGAAAATTTAATATAAATTTCCTATAGGCTTGTCTAACTTTTTATATTGATTGAATTTTATCATGTTCACTTGACATTCTTCAATCTGATCATTGGGAGTCATGAAACCTTTCCCAACTTCAAATGAATTTGAATCATGATATGTTTATTATTGAGAGTCATCAAGGTTTTATTCTAGTTTACCAAGAACGTAATGGTATACCAAAGTTGTTTACTTCTTGGTATAGGCCTCATCCTCTTCTTTGTGCTCATTAGATACATGATTGACCTCATCATTAGGTCTGTATTCCTTTTGAAGAGTTGTAGACCTACTTACCTCCTCAAACTTCTGCACTATGGCATTGAATTGTTGATTCATATCATCCACCCTTTCTTTAGGTTCATGTTCATAAGTGATTTCTTCCTTGGTAAGCATAATTGAATGCTCACTAGGACTGTTATGCTTTATTATAGCTAGAATAGTAACATCATCATCTATGTGCAAAAGGTAGTTTCTCCATGAAACTTGTTTGAGAATGTCATCAGAATTTGCCTCAAGAGACCCATCACATTATTCATGCAGGATGTATGTACCAAGAACTATTTCTTCAATCTACTGATATGGATCAAATCCATACTACTCAACTCCCCATTCATCAAGGTACAAGTCAGCTATACCATCAAGAATTGTTAGAGCTTCTTGATCATTAGAATGATCTTCTTCATCACTAATATTGCAATTCATGTTCTATGTATAAGACACATATGGTTCTACATGAAATTTAGATAGAGGTTCAAATTTTATTGACACCTTAACACCATACCTAGTCTAAGACATCATATAGGACCAAATTGAAGTCAAATATCTTCCAATCTTAGCATTAAAATATCTTGACAAGCAAAGGGTAAAGTGGGTTGTCACAACCAGAACCACATATTGAGGAATAGTGAAAGTAGGACAAGCATGAAGAACAAATTACAAACATGTAATTATACCAATTGTCTTGGTAGCAAACCCATCTAGTTGTAACACTCCTTTATAATGAGGCTCATACTTCAAATTCAACTTATCAACTACTTGTTTGGGCATGACTGAAGTACTAGCTCAACTATCAATCAAATAATTTTAAACCAAAACATCTCCAATGATGATATAGAGATATAATTTAGGAGGTTTGTCTACTTTATCAACTTTTTTTGGCTTTACCTCACTATGCTTTAATGTGTTTATAAAGGCTGCCTATTTTTCACTAGGCTACTTGGTTGTCATGTTAAGTTTGGATAGCTCTTTTTGGATTAGGCCTACTTTTCCAAATATTTATAATGTATCCCAAATTGATACATTCACATGATCCTTATTCATTTTCTCTACAATGTTCGTGAAAGAGCCATTAACCTTAGCTTGTCAACTTATGGGAATAGTGTTGCCTATACCTTAAGAATTTTGAGGTGTGAAAGAGTTATTAGCATTCCAAATTCTTTAATCTACTTGTGCATTGCAGACTGCATTAGACATACCTACCCTTTGGGATGTTTGATCACTCATTTATGAACCATTACTATCCCATTGAACTTCTTCAATTGCCTTTTGATTTGCCCTTGCGTTTGTAGCTATAATACTTGAGTCTTTGCTTGATTCCCCTTCGTAATTCATAAAACATGAGTCATGTTTCTACCAATTGACTAAATTGTACCCCAATTTATCACTCTTTCCATTATTTTATCCTTTATTAGGTACCTCATCTTGAGTCATTGTTGGCATTATTTCCAAATTTTCCATGAAAGCTTGATTGAAGCATTCATGGGCATAGGTAGATGGATCATGAGGTTGATCCCATAGAGGCTGACCCTCATGGTCTTGAGCAAGGTTTTTTTGAGTTGGCACTAATTATTTTAATGTGGAGGGAGTATTTGAATAATAACCATTATATGACTTTGATTGAACTAGCTATACTTGACCTTGAAGATGACCTTGAAAGTGTGGTTTATTACCTTGATAGTTTGGATAGGAATGATTATGTTGATAATGGATTTGGAAAGGTCTCACTTGATATTACAGAGGATCCTCTTGAGACCTAAAATCTCTTACTCAAGAGCCTTCACTCTTTCTACCTCATTATATTTACTTGACTGATTAGGGGCAGATGACTTATATTTTGGTGTAGAGATGGGAGCAATAGTAGGTCTAGGGGTTTGAAAGTTAGGGAATAATGTCATGGGAGATCTTGGAACAATATTCCTAGCCTAAATCAAGCAATTACCATCATTAATGGATACTCCATAGGCATTAGGCATTATGTTCCCTCCCATATATTGTATCATCATAGAGATATCACTATCAAAAGACTTATAATAAAGGAAAGAATGATGTGAAGTAGGTCTTACCAAGATTGGGATCCTATCCCATGTATTTTGAAACCTTGTGTTTAAGTATTAAATAACTTCTTGAGGTTCTCTCCTTAAGTTGGTCAACTTCTCAATCAATTACAAGTTGTCACTCTTGTCCTTAAAGCATCACCCAAATTATCCCATGTGGTGATAGATGTAGGGGCCAAAGTACCATACCTATCAATAACTTTACCCTTGAAAGAGACAACCAATAATCTAATATCTATATTCTCCTCCTTAATGATGTGATGTATATTGCATAAGTTAGTAATGTTTCTAATGTGCTCAATAAGGGTAATGGCAATCTCACCTATGTATGAAGGGACACTTTTGAGGGATGATATGGGGATGCCATCATAATGGGAAATTCTTAGAGGAATATATCCATTGCAAGAAAAAAAGTGTATGTTCCTTACCATGATAGCTTTAGGATTATACAATATTGGGCAAATAAATAACTTTCTTATAAGTCTATGAGCAAGGTATGATCTCCTTGGGTAAGGATGGGTGTTATAAAATATGTATGCTTTGACTGAATGATAAGGAAGTTCTTGGAAATAAAAAGGAATGTATTAGTATGAGATCTTGTGCTTACCTTAGGCATGAAACAATACACTAGTACTCCACCAAAATTTAATTTTTGGATTCATTAGATACTATAGGAAGTAGACTATTACAACCTCTTTGTTGTCAATACCATCATCCACCTTGAACAACCTTCTCAAACTTCATTCCCACTGTGCATGCCAAAACTGTTATAGCTAAATTTTTCACCCTAGAGAAGTCAATCAAACCTTTTCAAATTTGTAATAACATGAAACTATATTTGAGTATAGGCATATTTCTACAAGAGATAGATCTCTAGATTATGGGTTAGCTCCCTTGATTTAATTATTTATGCTCTCAACTACACTATTCTAATCACTTATTGGGGTGAAAAGGGAAGAAGGAAATATAAAATTAACCTCTACTAATGGAGATGATACACAAAGGATATCTCCACAAAAATACTTGAAAATACACTATGAAGATAAATTACTAAAATTGATCTCAACTCAAGGTTCATCTAGCATAAATGTTTCTACATGGAGGCATATTGATATGCACTTCTAAAGGTGATTGAATAGGAAGTCTAATCTCAAAAAATACTAATCTCTCTTCACACTTCAAAAACACCTAAAAAATAGTTACACTTCATGAGACCTGTTAGAAGAAGTACCACTCACATAATGCATACAAGAGTAGAATGGAAGTAAGGAGAAATAATCATCGTCACTTATCATTCAAATGGAATAATTGAAAAACTTAGGCAAGAATTTCAAATACTAAACCATCCTAAGAAAAATTTATTCAAATTCAAAACAAGATGTAAAACTAGTAGGGCTTTGCCATACTAATTATGGATAGTTTACTATGCCAAAATAGCTTCAATATATAGAGTAATGGTATAAGAAAGAGAAAGAGTGATGTTAAAGATTCACTAGTCCAAGTTTTAGTCTTGAATACGAGTTATAATGCAAGAGAACGAGTTAAAGAATAGATAAATAAGTTCTATTGAATAAGTGTTAATCTAAAATATGACATCATCCTAAAGTTGGCATAGGGATACTCCATTATCCTTATTGAAACTATTTTCTTGATGAGGAGTCCACTCAACTATCTTTAACTATCCTTGGAAGTTATTGACACATATGTACCAACTTGATAAGGTGAAAACATGATTGGCAAAGGTCATTATGCACCCCTCCAACTAATACCATTCTATTTTCCACTTGTTATTCATTTGCTTGCAGCTAATCACAAGCCTTATAGGTTTGTATTCTCATACTTGTCACTAGGGTGACTTGTACATGCTCAATAAATTTAATTACATATATGTGAGACACATCATCTAAACCTCTTTGTCTTTTATTGTATCATATAGGCCTCAAAAGATGATACAGGAACATCCTGCAAAGTATGTACATATGGTATTGGTTAATGGTGTTAATTGTATTAGAGTTATTAAGAAGTCATTATAGTCTCAATAAGTCTTGATTGAGTCATTTAGATCTTGTATTAAGTCATATTTACTTTGGAGTTTTTTCCCTCCAAATGGCATCAATTCAAATTTTCAAATGTAAGTATGTAGATTTATGTATAATTTGAATAGTTTATAATAAACCATAAGTCCTAGAGGTATTTTAGGAGTGTCATACATATATATGAATTTTATAAGTATATTTTGAGGTTATAATCATACATAATGGTTAAAAATGAATTTCTAACAACTAGATAAGTCTATGGAGTCAAATTGCAATATTGAGTCAAAGCAGTTAAGGAAGAATCTCATGTAAAATTGGTCAATTCTATGTTTTGATAAGGCTTAAAATACTTGATAATAATCAATACTAATTATAAGGATGCATAAAAGGTCTAATACAATCATAAAAGGATTAGTTGTTCATTATTGTGAAGTTAATGAGGAGATTGACATAGTCTGCTAAGACTGTTAGCAGGGGTTTATACAATAAAATGAGTGTTTTCTCTTGTAAATACAAGTGTAAATTAATAATTTATTGTATTTGAATCACTTATTATTTATTTAAGTTAGGTTAAATATATATAATTAGTTATTTTCCTTGAATCCAAGTTATATTGGTTGAAAACCTCCATTATTTTATTTTCTGTGCATAAAATCCTATCAAATTCCTCTTAAAACATGTGATAAACTTTGCATGAGTCTCATTTAATGATTGAAATATATGTATATATGATTTTAGGCCCTATTTCAGGTGTTATTTTTCTAAGATAATCCTTTTTATTTATGAATCATCAACTTGAAGCTCTCAGGCTTGTTACTAGCCATGAAATCCTAGTTGCGACTAAATTGTCTATATCTTTATGTTTATCAAATGAAACTTCTTAAAACTTGTTCAATAGTTTATATAAGGATTTTATAAGATAATAAAATTGGTTTTAATTAAAAATTCACCTTATATCCCATTTTATATCTGAATGAGTTTTGTTTTACCTATAGGTGAGTGAAGAAGTATACAAGACAAGAAAGAAGGATGAGAAAAGAAGAAAAAGTCAAGTAAAAGTTGTGAAGAATAAAAGTACAGATAATCCTTGAGAAGTAAAAAAATAGAAAAAAAAATAAAAAAATAAAATCTTTGTACAAAAAATCTTGTCTATTATCTACTTGGGAGTCATATTAATGACAAAGGATAGGTCTCAAAGACGTAAAGAACAAATTGTTTTCTTTAACAAGTTTATTTCTTATGTATGTACGTGGGTATAATCTAAATATAGAAGATGTATAGAGACCTATGCTTCATATGTTGAATAATGAATATGAAAAACTAGTCCTAAAATTCATTTAAATACCAATAAGATACAAACAATAAAGAATAATGACGGTATGTTGAAAATAAGGACTAGGATAAGTTTAGTTCTTGAGAGAAGACATTGAGATGGCAAAATTCATGATTCAAAGAAAGAGCATCAAAGTCAAGATGAAGGGATTCATCTTCAATAAAAAAATCAAGTATGCATCAACAAGAAAAACCATGGGATCTAGGAACACATAAGAGGAAGAGAAATAATGAAATAAAGAAGATTTATGAAGGACATGTATAACTAAACCATCATATGTAGGAGCACAAGAAAGATTTCAAGAGTGGTAATTTGATGAAGGAGAATTATAAAAATTATATACACATTATAGGTGTAAATTGTATTATAGGTCTTAATAAGTCATTTTAGTCTCAATAAGTCTTTATTGAGGCATTTAGATCTTGTATTAAGTCATATATACTTTTGAGTGTTTTCCCTCCAAATGGCATCAATTTAAATTTTCAAATGTAATTATGTAGATTTGTGTATAATTTGAATGGTTTATAATAAACCATGAATCATAGAGGTGTTTTAAGAGTTTCATACATATATAGGAATATGATAAGTTTATTTTGAGGTTGTAATCTTCCATAAGGGTTAGAAATGAATTTGTAACAACTATATAGGTCTATGGAGTCAAATTGTTATATTGAGTCAAAGCAGTTAAGGAAGAATCTCATGTAAAATTGGTCAATTATAAATTTAAATAAGCCTTAAAACACTTGATAATAATCAATCCTAATGATAATGAGGCATACAAGGTCAAAGACAAGCATAAAAGGATCAATTGTTCATTATTGTGAAGCTAATGAGGAGATTGACATAGTCTGTCAAGACTGTTAGTAGGGTTTATACAATAAAATGAGTGTATTATATTGTAAATACAAGTGTGAGTTGATAATTTATTTTATTTTAATCACTTATTATTTATTTAAGTGAGGTTAAATATATATAATGAGTTATTTTCCTTGAATACAAGTTATATTGATTGAAAAACTTCCATTATTCTATTTTTTGTGCAGAAAAGCTTGTCAAAGTCCTCCTAAAACACGTGATAAACTTTACATGAGCCTCATTTAATGATTTTAATAGATTTATATATGATTTTAGGCCATTTTATAGGTGTTATCTTTATAAGAGGGTAATTTCTCTTCATGAATCATCAACTTGAAGCTCCCAGGCCTGTTAGTAGCCATGAAAACCTAGTTGTTACTAGATTGTCCATATATTTATTTTTATCCAATGAAAATTATTAAAAAAATTTAAATATTTGATATAAGGAGTTTAAAAGATAATATTTTTTTTTCAATTACAAATTCACCTTGTATCTCATCTTATATTTGACTGAGTTTTGTTCTGCTTGTAGGTGAGTGAGAAAAAAGACAATCAAGAGAAGAATTAGGTAAGATTTTGAGTTTTAAGAGTTTATTGGACAAATTTAATTTTTTATAATGTATAATATTCATAATTAAACATTTTAGGTGTTATTAAATTTCATTTAATCTTATTTTGTGATTTGACCTACAATAGCACTCAAGTCTAGTGGTTTACAAGAGGAATTGAGAAACCAAAAATGTGGTTTGTAATGTTCTATTGGTCCAAATCATTTAGAAATTGTTAAAAATTATATTTTTAAAATTTTTGATATGATTAAATTTTATATATTTTGTAAAATTTATTAGTTCATATCCATTTTAAAATGAGTCATTGAGAGGTCTAGAAAGAGTCTTAAGATCTAAGGAAAAATAAAGCAAGGTGAGATTTTTTGATAAATATTGGTAAAAAAATAAGTGTATTAATTTAAATCACCTAATGGAGTGTATTTATTTCTGATAAAACCATATATAAACTTGATCTTATTGATAAGTTACTAAAATCTTGAATAAAGACCTTAAAGACCTAATAAGAGGCCTAATTACAAAAGAACATACAAAGGAAAGTGGATGTGTATTAGGAAATGTGTAAAAAGGGAGAATTTTAAGTTTTAAGGCCATAATGGGTAGAAAAAAATGTCATTATTTTGTCATGGAGGTCTATACATAATTCTAGATAAGGAGATTTATCCTAAAAGAGGCTACAAGGAGATATAGGCCTAGAAAGGGAAAAATGGTTTAAAAGGTAAATAGATAATTGGAAGTGAGTTGAATTGAGTTGTTAAAAGTATAATAAGAGGTAATACACCTATTTAAGGTACAAAAATGGTTTATTTAAGCCCAAAAATAAAAATGACCTATTTGAGAATGGATAAGGTTCTAGAGTCAATTTGATAAAAGAAGACTTCATGTCCTAAAGAAGAAATTGAAAAATAAGAGAGAGGTATAATTGTGTTTTTAAAATGGGTTTATAGGTTTTATATATATATATATATATATATATATATATATATATATATATATATATATATATATATATATATATATATATATATATATATATATATATGAGTTATTTTTGTGTATAAATCATCAATATATATATATATATATATATATATATATATATATATATATATATATATATATATATATATATATATATATATATATATTGATGATTTATACACAAAAATAACTCAAAATCACACTTCTCATAATCAATTTGATAGTCACCTTACTTCTCACTATTCTATCGAAGACTGCCTTCAATAATTAGCTTAGTAGAGGAGTCTCCCTGAATTATTAAGGTGATAATGGGGTCTAAGGAGTTATAATATATCCATACACACCTTCCACCATGAATCTCACTCATTTATTCCCTTATGTACCTTTAAACCACCTCAAAACTTGCCAAAAATATATAAATTTACCTATGTGTATAAGTGATAGTGTGGAATAATTGAGTGTTAGGGAGAATGGGAGAGTTAAAAGTAGGTAAAAATCACTTTCTAGGTCAATTGACACCTTCTAGATGCATTTATATTCATCTTTTTCTCATCGGGTTCTTATGAGGGTTTTAGGTCATTTAGGTTCTTAGCAAAGGTTCATAAAGGTTGGGACCCTAAGCTTCAAACCAATGACATTTGTTTCAATTTAATTACCTCCCTAAACTCTCCCTAAGTTATTTATACTCCATGCATCTCATCTGCATAGATGGGAGTGAAATAAGTTGGCTCTCAAGTTCTTATTATGCATTTTGGCCACCCCTGAGATAAATTGATGCCAAAAATGGCCAATAAGGGTTGTTATATGAAAAAAAATGAGTATAATAAACACCCAAATATCTAATTAATATTATAAAATTTATTGGGATTATCACATGACCCTATGAGTGAAGTTTGGAAACTTGAGCTTCATGTCTAATTCATAGGCCTAGTAGGCATAGAATGGTTTTATGAGTATGTGACCACTTATGAGTGGTGAAAGTAGATTTAGGAGATTATAAAAACTTATTAAAATTTAAATAAACCCTACACATCAACCCACAATTATTTAAGGCCCTCAATGTTATCCTTTTACCACCAATGCATTGGGTCTTTAGGTTGTTGTGTTTATGGAGTATCTCAGGTCTAAGATAAAACAACAAACACTTACCCTATTGGTTTGACCTAAAGGAGACCATGGAAATATAATTATATTCATGATGACTTTATGTACCAAAATTTGAATCCATATCATACTTCTAGAGGCCTCAACATCTCAAATTCTCAAGACTAGCTTATAGGCTTGTGACTATGTGCAGTATTTTGATAGGGCTTAAGAGCCTTTAGCTATGACTGTATCTAGTCATAATTTCCTATGGGATGACATGGAAATGTGATAGTATCACTATGATAGTGATTTATAATTTTCACCCATCTTATACCTCTGCCTACTAACCAAACCAACATCCTTCATTAGCTTAGGCTAGCTTGAGTATGAGTCAAACTGTAAGTGTTCGTTAGAGAAGTCAAAAGATTGCTATAGGTGATGATACATGTCTAAGAACTATAATTCACACCTTTAATTATTCCTAAGGTTACATAATTGGATAGAATAATTTATGCCTTGAGACCCTACAATTATCCCTTTACCATCAATACACTAGGTGTTGCTTGCAAGTTGTATTGTTCCAGGTTCATTTTGGCCTAATGGCAATATATTTCTCTGAGTGTTTCCATAAATATTTTGACAAAGTTAAAAACCCATTCTACCATCATTTTATCTTGACCTAATCATATCTTTTTATGTTAAATTTATTAGGGTTGCCTAGGACTCATAGACCTCATAGACCTGAAAACCCATTCTACAATGAAGTTATTAGGCTTGCCTAGATCTCATAGACCTTCACCAAGGGATGACACTATGTGAAGTATAAATACTTTTTAGAGAAGTTAAGGTAAACCTTCCCATTGCAATTTTATTCAAATATATAGCTTCCACCTAGGTTTAGATGTAGGTAATGGCCTCATTATTTTGAATACTTATCCCTCTTCTTGAATTGGTAGAATATGTTATAGGACCTAAAGCGGATAGAGACTTATTGTAGATCTCATAATGTAAAACTTGGCTCTCCCAAATTTCATTGATACCTCCAACCTCTGAGACATACTTACTCAATGTACACTCTACCTATAGATGACATTGATAATGTAGGTCCAATATGACCTCAAACCATATTCCTACATGATCAACTAAGATTATAAATAACATTGCATTATGAGGGTATTCATTTCAAGTTAATTTTCAAACTTCCACTTCACACCTTCACTTGAAAATATCAAAACATTGTTATCATCTTTAACTAGTGTTCACTCCTAACACAAAGGTATGATTCTTCCTATCCTTCCATGGACACACATTCCAAACTAGGTTGAAATCAATATGACATGGGTGAACATTCTCTTCAAGTCTACATACATCACATGGTTCACACAAACCAATTTTTAAAGTGTAACTAGATGAGAAAAACCAAGCCATTGGGATTGCATAGGTATTTTAGAGGAACTAAAAATCTTAATGATTGTTCATACAACATAGACCACAATCCTAGAACTATGACCATGAAATAGAAGCTCACAGGGACCCCTAACATCTACCAAGTGCACCAACTCTTCTTATCCAATTTATACCAAATGAGAACCGTTAACCCTTTCTAAGTTGTCCAAAGAAGTGATAGGAGAGAGAAACTAGTTTTCATTAATTTTTTATGTATTGGAAACACATAAGCCTAGAAATTATTTATAGGGATGCCATGACACCTTCTTGAATCACTTACACCTGTAGATAAGTCACCCAAATCCATACAACTAAATAAAATTGACTTTTTTGAAAATGATCTTCTTATTTTTATGTTAGGCCTATAACATTTCAGTTTCAAAGCCTTTATATGACATTATTTGACATGAGACATGTTATCATACTTCTTGACATTTCTCCTTTTGATGAGAAACTTTAAATTTCCTTAAAATGACCAAAAAGGTGGCATAAAAGGACATTAAGAAAAATGACAAATATGATAAAGGTTTAAACATTTTGTATGACCCTCAAAGGTGACTTAACCTCATTTAAGACTATGGTGACCATTTTCAAACCTATATGACCTTCTAAATTTTTTGAATATTCATGGGGTTGACCTAATTTAACCTATGATAAAATTTTGGTCAACACTTGTATTGACTAAAAGTTTCACCTTTTGGTGATATCATAGATTGAAGGACCTTAGATCTCTATTTCAACATATCTTAATTTTCTCAATGAGCATTGAGATGATGTTGAGGTGTTTTGGTTCCATCAAAAATACCCATTACCACTACCTAGTTTGAATTTTATTCCACCAAACAACCAACCAAATCCATAGCCCATCCATTATGTCGACTACCTCGACCAGACCTTGGGGAGTTGAGTGCATATTTTATCATGTGTTATTCATGTACATATAGTGTCCAATACATATAACTATTGAATCTATATGTGACCACATAGATACTTCTAGGTTATATGTCACCTTCACTCTGATGCAATCATATCTAGGTCATGGACTATCACTTCTTGTCAAATGATAAAATCCTAGTTCATCATCTTTATAATGGTTAATGAGAACATGGTATCATATTACTAAAAATACCCCTAATCAATTAGCACTACCTATATAGTTAATACTCTAAATAATGCCTCATACTTATATATTTTTCCCTACGTGTTGGCTTGGGTGTGCATAAGGACGCAATGTGTGATAATAAAGTACATAGAGTGACCTAGCTCATAACTTGAAAATATGGTCCATGTAATTTTCATTCATTAATTTAGACCTATAGATATGTTTTCCCTATGACTGATATGGAAATAGGATAAAATAAGGAATATTTTTCTCGCTTCAGTGTTTGATTGAGCGATTTTGGTAAGTTGCCTTATGAGAAGTAAGAAGTTTCCAAGTGAAGAATGAATGAGGATTGATCTTGAATTTATAACAATCCCTTTGGAGAATATATCACATTAAATAATTTAGGATGACCATAGGAATATGTTTCATTTGTAAATTATATGACTTTAGTGTACATGACACTTGCCTCATGATAAGACACTTGCGTCAACATAGGAGTTTGACTAGGACGTAAGTGTTTGGGCGGTTGGACAATAATCACATGTTTAAAACTTCTAAAGGCTGAATATAATCAATTTTATAATATTTTAATCATTGTATAAGGTCTAAGTCATCAGAATAACATTAGATAGATTAAGAGGTAATAAATATGCATAAAGAGATGGTGTATGTAAGCCTTTAAATTATGAGAAAGGTTTAGAATTTTAAGGTAAATCCATGACATATATATTCCATGTGTACAAAAATAAGGTGAAATATAATTTATAAATAGTGTCTACACTACTATAGTAGATTGATTCACTATATTATGTAATAGTCCAACCAGGTGAGTTAAAGATGGTAAAAATGTTTTGAAATATGAAAGTTGATTTGATGTTGTAATTTAGGTGCCATTTACATAACATATGCACCTTATGTATGCTTGATGATGAAACCTAGGTATAATAATGGTACATATGTATAGAATTCCACCACAACTATGTATTTGAATCATATAACTATTAACTTTTGGCCGATTTGTAAACTATGTGTGGATAACATGTTTCCATAACATACCCCCACTATAATCTAAAACTTAAAACTAATGTATGTGTGGAGAACATGTTTCAAAAACATGCCCCCACTATATATTTAAAACTAAGAAATGGTGTAAGTGTGGAGAAAATGTTAAATACTTGATGGTTTAAAGTGGATAGAGATAGCCTACAACACAAGGATGGTAAACTATCTCTATAATATGCTATTTAGTTTGTAAACATAGATAGACAATCTTCTAAATTTATATATTGAGATATGTTAAATATTACATTGATAATGAAAACAAGATAGTTTATTCTAAATCTAATATAGATTTATATCTAGAACGAGTAATTAGGATGGATATATATTATGGATTGGTTGTCTTATTCTAGGAATTATATGTTTGTGGCTTTAGACACATGAGTCAACCTCAGACAATTGCATTGATGCTTCTATCTAACCTATACATACGTGTATAGTATGGAATACCTGTTGGATCTATATGTGACTAATTGGGATATTTTGGGTTTTATGTTTCCCTTGCTCTAGTTTGCTTAGATCTAGATCATGGGATGTTACTCCTTATCAAATAGTAAAACCCTAGTTCTTCATGTTCATAGTAGTTGTAGAAAAAATGCATTAGTTGGCTCATGGTGTTGAGCTAACCCCAAAGATCCATTTTTCATCAAGTGATACCTACATATCTAATACTTTGAATAAGGCCTCATACTCATGTAATTCTCCCCTATGTGTGGGCTTGTGTGTGCATAAGGATGCAATGTCTAATAATCAAGTACATAGATTGACCTAGATTGTAAGCTGACAAATATAGACCATGGGATGCTCCTTCAATAATTTAAACTTGTCGATGTGTTTTCCATATGATTGATATGGAAATATTGGAAAATAAGGAAGCTTTGCTCACTCAAATGCTTGATTGAATGTTTTTGTTATTTTTCCTTGTGAGTTTCAAGGTTTGCTCTATGTCTATGCTAGGTGAGGAATGAATGAGTATATATATATATATATATATATATATATATCATTTTATAGAATATATTGCATTAAATAACTTAGGCTAACCATAGGTATACATTTCATTTATAAATTAGATGAGTTTAGGGCACAATATACTTACATTTGGGTAGGACAGTTGCATTAATGTAGGTGTCTAACCGAGACACAAGTGTCCAAGAAAATATAAAATAGGCATAGGTCTAGAACTTATATAAATATAATTTAATCAGGTTTACAACATTTTGAGCATGATAGAAGGTCTGAATCATCGTCATAGCATTGTTCAGACTAAGAGATAAGTAATTTGGCACAAAGAGAGTGTATGAGAGCCTTTCTATATTAAGAAGGGTATAGAACCTAAAGGTACATCCATGATATGTATTTTATAAGTTAATAAGACTAAGGCTCTATATACTTTATAAATAGTTTCTACAATCCCCCCCACTTTGATCTAGTAATGAAGTTGTTAGTTTAAAGGAAAATAAATGTGTACCTTGGTGTAGATAACACATCTTGCCTTTGTGTGAGTCTACCTTGAGTGATTTTATAGTGACTAACCTTAAACCAAGATCATGTTATAGTATATAATTAGTGCATTTAATTTGAAACCAAAATCACTAAAATTATTGAAGTTGAAAGAGAGCAAGGTTTAGGATTACACCTATGTATCATTGCAACCACCTTGCCTCTTAGAAATTTGATTTGAAAAGAAGAAATATTATCATTAAGAACCATTAGAATTGAGATTAAGATAAATATAAATGTTTATAGTGCATAAATGTAGAAATATTGAATGTCAAAACTTCCCCAACCTCGGATAAAAAGTGAGTTTTCACATGGGAGTTGAAACTAGCTCAACCGTGCAACCCATTCATAATTATAACCTAGTGTGCATGAGTAAACCATGCCAATTCACACTATAAATATGGTGAGTTTATATGATGTAATAAATTACAACCTATAAATATCTAATTATTTATAGACACCTAAATCTGGCCACCAATGACCTCCAACTAGGCTTTTAACCAATTTCTACTAAAATGCATAATTTGGCCTAAAAACACTAAAGCACATTAAAAGCTTTTAACCTGATATGGTCAAATTTTGATTCTAGCTAGGGTATACCTAAATGTGGCAATACAATATATGGGTCAGCTAACTTTGATCAAATCATTTTGAGTCAAAATGTTAATTTTGCACCTAGGTGCTCTGGATTCCTCTTTCCTATCAAATCTCTTACATAAGATGCATGTCTTTGTTATTTTTTATTGATAACATAATAAATGGTATAACATATCCAATACATCTGACATTGATTTCCAATTCTAATTTAGTTGAATTTTGGACAAATAACAAGGCATTTTGATCAATTTGAGTAATTTGTGCACAAAGTGCTTAAATATGCTTAAGAGCTAATTAACCCAAATCAAGGCATAATTAATAATTTCATGGAAACTTGTTGAATAATTTGTTTTTTATAGTGAATATTAAATATTTACATCATTAGGTGAGCTCAATTCTTGGGAAGACATTCCTGGGCCATATATGCCACAAATTTTAGGATTCATGCCTCATCAAAGCCCTCCATGCCTCTTGATTGCTCTTCTATCCCAAATATTTATGAGCCTATTTATCAATTTTAATTGGAAAATTAGATTAATCTCAAAAATCTATAAATAGAAGGCCTTACCACATCATTTCCAAGACATCATTATGTAAAGTCATAATGCAGGATTGGTTTTAAAAGATTCATGAAACTAGTGTTACCATGCCAAATTGATTCCAATCCAAGCTAAGCCACCCACAAGGTGCTAAGGAGAAGAGGAGATAGTCAAGACTCCTTTGATGAAGACTTCATGAGCACAAGCTGAGCAAGCCACTACAAAAAACATTTTGGAGCATCTAAAGAAGGTAAAAGAGGGTTTCTTTTGAATTTTAGTTATGTGTTTTATTGATGTTTATTAACTAAGCTCTCCCTAGTGACTAGGCCTAGAGATGTTATGCTAGTTAGTGCATTTCTTTCATTTTGTTTTTATTTTGAAACTAACACAATACTAACCATCCTCTCTTGAGTAAAATTCTTAGATCACAATATTGAGTGATTTAATCACATCAATCATATAAAAAAGTAAACCAAATACTATAGAAGATTGACTCAATACAGTCCGTAGCAGTCCAACCTGGTGAGATAAATTTTATAAAAGTGTTTTTAAATTTGAAAGCTGATTTTATTTTATAATTTAGGTATGCTTTGAATAAAATATGAACCTTATATATGTATCATGCTGAAATTTGGGTATAAATATCATACAAATGTATATAATTCTACCACAACTTGTATATGAATAATATAACTATGAATTTTTGGCTAATTTGTAAACTATGTAATTGTGGAGAACATGTTTCCATAAAATGAACCTCTATAATCTGAAACTGAGAACTAGTGTAAGTGTGGAGAACATGTTTCCGAAACACACCCCCATTGTATATCTAAAACTAAGAAGTGGTGTAAGTGTAAATAGCTTATTAAATCTTGTTGGGCTCAAGGGGATAGAGATAGCCTAGTTCACAAGGATGGTAGACTATATGTATAATAGGCTAATTAATTTACAAACTTAGATAAACAATATTAATAATTTATATATTGAGTTATGATAAAATGAAATTTACAACTATGTTATATTTTACCATGATAATGAAAATAAGACACTTAGTTGATTCTGATTTTGATACAGATCTAGATCTAGAATAGGGAGGAAATAGATTGGATCTAGATTCTAGATTAGTAGTCTGATTCTAGAAATTTTACCTATGTGACTTTGGACACTTGTATCAACCTTAGATGGTTTTGTTAATGCTTCTATTTAACCTATACATAGGTGTCCAATATGGAATACCTACTAGATCTAGATGTGACCACCTAGAATATTTTGGGTTCTATGTCACCCTCTCTTTGGTATGCTCAAATATGTATCATGGGTTGTCACTCCTTGAAAAATATCAAAACCCTAATTCTTTATTTTCATAGTGGTTGTGAAAAAAATAGTTTAGTGGGGTCATGATGTCAAGATAACACCAAAAACCTCTATGTTAGTGCGTGTTGCCTATATAGCCACTACTCTGAAGAGGCCTCATACTCATGTAATTCTCACCTACGTGTGGGTTTGTGCATGCATAAGGATGAAATGTGTGATAAGCAAGTACATAGAATGACTTAGCTTTTAAAAAAAATATATGGCTCATGGGATATTATTTAAGTACTTCATATTTTTATATGTGTTATCCTTATGACTAATATGGAAATAGGGGAAAATAGGGAATCTTTACTCAATTGAATTATTAATTGAATACTTTTGGTATTTTTTCTTGTGATTTTTTAGATATGTGTTAGGTTTACGCTAGGTGAGTAATGAATGAGGATTGATCATGCATATATACCAATCCTTTTAGATAATATCACACATTAAAGTACTTAGGTTGACCATAAGTATACATTTCATTTAAAATTAGGTTGATTTTAGGAAACTAAATAATTGTATTTGGGTAGGACACTTACATCAATGTAGGTGTCTAACTGGGACACAAATGTCTATGCAGTTGGCAAATAGGCACAAATATACAACTTACAAGAACATAAGTTAAGTAAGTTTATAACATTTTGAGAATGAAAGAAGTTCTAAGTCATTAGAATAAAATTGGTCAAACTAAGAGATAATAAATCTAGCATGGAGAGATAGTTCATGTGAGCCTTTTGGTAGTGGGAAGGATGTAGAAGCTAAAGGTACATCCATGATATGTATTTACCAAGTGTACAAAATTGAGGTGCTATATAATTAAAAAATAGTATCTAAAAGTTTATTTTTATTGGATAAATTCTATCAAATGTGTCAGATATGAATGTTCTCTTATAATATGATTTTACTTGGATATTTTTGTGTATTATATACAACCTATTTTCACTAGTTTAATGCATTTATTCATATTGATATTATTTATTAGTTAAGGGGAGATATGATTAAAAATATAAATTTCATACCATATAATAAACTAAATTCATATTAAATATTATAATGTAGATTAATGTCGAAGTTGAAATGACACCTCTAGTTGCAGAGCACATACAAAATCCCATAGGCAATTTGGTATAGTTCCCCGATGTTACCATAAAATCACCTCCATATACTCCAAAAAATACTTGAGGAAGAGATTGAGGTAATTAAAATATAATTACAATAAGTTATAAGTTCAACCATATCTCTAAGACAATGATGATAATTTTCTCTTGTTACAAGTGACCCTCTTGAGCATGATGAAGTGGTGGGTTACCTCCTCTCCATGAGATGAAACTTCCTCAATTTGACCTTTCCATTTCCTTTACCCACTTTCATTAGAAACTTAACATTTCTAATATGGATTTTTTTCTATCGTTAGAAAGTGCTTAGGGTTTCATACCAATTCTATTAAAAATTAAAAGTAATTTGATAAATCAAAACAATAGAAAGTTGACATCAATACCCAAAAAATACCATGAAACCTAGAAAAAAGGTATTGAAAAGCATGATGAATAAATTAGAGAAAATTTAATATTCCAAAAAAAAAAGTCATCTAAAGAATCAATGTGTTTAACCTTAAATTTGAAATAAGAAATGTGGGGTTATTTACGGTTAATAAGATAGAGTAGTCTAGGGAACAAGGGTGACAAACTACCTCTATAAAAAGCCAATTAATAGAAAACTTAGATAAATAGTTTTCTTAATTTATGCAACTAGGATTGAAAAAAATATTAAAGTACGACTATTGATAAATATTGTAATAAATTAGAAAAAATAATATTTAGTTGGTTATTATATGCATGTAGATCTGAGCAAGAACATACTCAAAGTGGACTGAATGATGATCTTAGAACAATTTTCAAATTCTTTAAATATCCTTTTAAGGACTTGGACACTTGCATCATATTTGGATAGTTTCATCAAATTAGGTGTCTAACTCTATTGTAGTGTCATGTATGAAATATTAATTGGATATAGATGCCACCAACTAGAGTCTTCTAGTTTTTCTATCATCTTTCTTTTGATGTCTTCAAATCATGCACACAGGTTGTTTTTCTTTGTCAAATTATCAAACCCTAGATCTTCACCCTTGGAGTGACCTTAGAAAAAATGGGTTATTAGGCTCATAGTATTGACATGACCCCAAAGACCCTTATGTCAATGGGCATTGATTACATAGACAATACTCTAAAGAGGGCCTCAAACCAATGTAGTTATCCCCTATGTGTTGGCTTATGTATGCACAAAGGTACAATGTGTGATAAATAAAGACATGGAATGACCTAGCTTTTAAATTGACAAATATGGCTCATGGACTATTTTTTGAATGCTTTAGATATGTATAAAGACAAATCTTATGACTACAATGTAAAAAGGGGCAAATAAGGCATATTTTTTCACTTGAATGTTTGATTGAGTGCTTCTTAGTGTATTTCCAAATTAAAATGTATGTGATTTCTAGGTGAAGTATGAATGATGAAAAATCTTGTATATATACCAATACATTTTATAAATATATCATATTAAATCACTTAGGCTAACCTTTTGGATATATTTCATTTGTAAATTAGATGAATTTTAGGCACTTGACACTTTGTAGGAAAATGGACAATTGCATCAATGCATGTGTCTAAATGGGACACAAGTGTCCAGGGAGATAGAAAATAGGTAAAGATCCAAAACTGGCAGTGAAGGATAAGAATCAAGTTTAGATCATTTTTCATAGTATATAAGGCCTAGTTTGTCAGAATAACAAGGGTAAAACTAAGAGATAAGTAATTAGGTATAAAGAGATAGTAGAGACTAGATTTTTAGAAATAGAAGTTATAGAATTAAAAGGTACATCCATGATAGGTTTTTTTTTAAGTGTACAAGACTAAGGTACCATATAAATCAGAGTTTGGCACATAATCCCCCCCCTTTAATCTATTAATGAAATTGCTAGTTTAAGGAAAGAAATGTGTACTTGGGTGTGTAAAACACACATTGTCTTTTCATGATCCCACCTTGAGTGATGTGTTGGTGATTGACCTATAACCAAGAGCATGTTATAATATATAATTAGTGTATGAAGTCTAAAATTTAAATAATTTGAAATGCTTGAAAGTAAAAAGATAAAGTTTAGGAGTACACCTTTGTGTCGATGCAACCATCTTGCCTTTTAATAATTTTATTTTAAATGATCCCTCATTATGAAGAATTAAAACTAATATTAGGAAAAATATAGACCTACAAGTGCATGTATATAGAAATATTGGTAGATAAAATGACCCTAATCTTGGTGTAATGGTGATTTACAACATGATCATTGAGCTTGTTTAATCTCAATTATGCAACCCAAATATGTGCATAACCTAGTGAGTGTGAGTGAATTAATCAACTCACACTATATATTTGGTGAGGGTGGATGATTTAATAAAATCTAACCTATAAGTCTGATGAAGTTAGATGATTTAATCAAATTTTGCTTATAAATTTGGTAAGATTGATCAATTTTTCAACTAAACCTTCCAAAGTTGAACCAGCTACTACAATAGATTGGATTGATAAAATTCCATAAAAGTCCATATTAGGTGTGATAATAATCCATAATAGTTTTTTAACTTTATAAAATGATTTGACTTTTCAATTATTAGGTGCCCCTTGCATGGCATATGCACCTCATTTAAGTCTCAACCTAAAATCAATGTATAATAATAGTACCAATGTATATAATGTTAACATAAGTATTTATCTAAATCATATAACTTAAAATATGGTGAATTTAAAACTGATGCAAATATGGAGAACATGTTTCTAGGACATGGCACCACTAAATCTAGAGAATATAAGAGCTGGTGTAAATATGGAGAACATGTTTTTATGATATGCCCACACTATTATCTAAAACTATGAAAATTTAAAATTCATGCCTCTATGACTTGCCCCCACTAATTTTTCCCCTATTTGGAGGTCAAGGGAAATAGAATCTAGTCGTTACCTTGCCTCAAAAGGATAAAATAACTATATAAATTGTGTATGAATCATGTAGCATATAGGAATAACATATCTAGGTAGATATAACATTGAAGCCTATAGTATATGATCACATCAAATCATAATATGCATGATATAGGTCATGGAAACATCTAGAGAGTAATAATACAAGCTCAACAAGAAATCAATCACACACAAGAATACTAGAAATAGATATAAAAATGTAAATTATCCAAAGAGACTTCACATGAGGGGCATGTTCAAATGCCACACAATCGAAGGGACATAACTTAGTCAAAATTCCAAAAAACATAGAATGACATATTCAAATGTTCATACAATAAATAATGAAATATTCGAATCTCCAAATAGGCAAATGAAGGCATGGGGGCCATAATCAATGGAGCATAGTCAAAGGCTCAAACATGCAATATAATGCAAGGCTATAAAAATCAAGTAACACACTCAAGTATGTGTGTAAATGAAATCATGTAATATAAGCAATCAACATGAACATAATATACTGGTTCCTACAAATATGTGTTTGCAAAAAATATTAATTACATAACATATCAACTATATTGTGAAAGGTATAAGTATGAATATAGACATGTGTAAGTATATAAGCTCAAACATGATAATGGAATGTAATCATAGAATAATATAAGTTGTGTGTATAGTGATCAAAGAAGCAGATGCTCCTAATGTACTTATGACATGAGTAGCTAGAAGGACCAACATTTATATGTGCTTATACCATGTATCTAGGTATGCCTATATCAAACTCAAATGATACATTAAATACATGTGTATATATGAAAAGGAATAATATTCCATAAACTAACATAGAGCAAATAACAATGGTATAATAAATAGTATAACTAGGAACATGTTGATTTTTTTGGTATTTTAAAAAAAAATTAAATATTTTTATATTTTTTTAAATATTTGGAAAGAAAAAAGATACCCTATGATCCCATCCAATGGATGATCATAGATATATTCAAGCTCAGAATATGGTATATCAAATTGTTGATACTATTGAAGACCATGTATAGGTGTACTATTTGGCACTAGAGGCTTTGTGATGCTTTCAATATGTACCATAGGATTTTGTGGTCTTAGAAAGGTAATATAATGAGTATAGGTTTGTGGAACTCATCATTTTATGCTCTGAAATATTTGAATATGCAAAAGTTATCTAATGATCTCAAGATGAGGATGAGAATCTGCAAGGAGTGGAAGATGTATAAGTGAATGAGATGTGCCTTATGCGTGCATACTGGAATCATAACGTGTATCAATATTTGTAAGTAAGTTTTTACATTGAGTTCACCAAATGTTTAACCTTAAATTTAAAATAAGATATATGGGGTCATCTAGGGTTAAGAAGATAGATTAATCTAGGGCACAAGGATGATAAACTACCTCTATAGTTGGCCAATTAATATAAAACTTAGATCAATAGTATTCTAAATTTATACCATTGATTTTTTTAAAAATATTAAAGTACAACTATTGATGGATATTACAATAAATTAGAAATAATGATACTTAGTTGGTTTATTTTGTGCATGTAGATCTGAGGAAGAACAAGCTAGAAGTGGACCAAATGATGATCATAGAACAATCTTCAGATTATAGAAATATCATTTTTATAGCCTTGGGTTATTGTATCATATATGGATAATTTCATTAACACATGTCTAACTATGCCAATGTGTCCCATATAGAATATTGACTAGATCTAGATGAGACCAACTAGAGCCTTCTAGATTTGATATCACCTTTCTACTTATGTCTTTATATCATGCACACAAGCTATCTCTCCTTATCAAAGGATCATTCCCTATCTCTTCACCCTTGGAGTGACTATGGTAAAAATTGGTTAGTGGGATCATGGTGTTGATTTGACCCCAAATACCCCTATATCAATGGGTATTTCTTACATATCTAATACACTAAAGTGGGCCTCAGATCGATGTATTTCTCCCTTATGTGTTGGCTTGTATGTGAACAAAGGTGTAATGCATGATAATCAAAGACATGAAATGACCTAGCTTGTAACTTGGCACATATGGTTCATGGGATGCTCTTTGAATGATTTAGACCTATATAAATACTTCTCCTAGATAAATAATATGGAAATAGGGTAAATTTCCTCACTCGAATGGTTGATGGAGTTCTTCTTGGTATATTGACTTGTGAGTTGTATGTGATTGATAGGTGATGTATGAATGAGGGTTGATATTATATATATAACAATCCATTTTTGAAATGTCTTACATTAAATCACCCAGGCCTACCTTTTGGATACATTTCTTCTTAAAATTGGATGACATTTAGGCCCTTGACACTTTATAATAAAATGGATAGTTGTATCGGCATGTGTCTGACTGGGACACAAATATTTAGTGAGCTAGAAAATAGGTACAGGTCCAAAACTAGCAGTGCTGGATAATCACCAAGTTTAGATATTTTCTTAGAGCATAAAAGGCCTAAGTCATTAGAATAACAAGGGTCAAACTAATATATAAATAATTGGTCACAAAGAGATAGAGAACATGATATTTTTGTTAATGGTAAGGTCTAGAACTAAAAGGTACACCCATTATAGGTATTTTTAAAGTGTAAAAGACTAATTTACTATATAAATTAGATTTTAACATATACACAATAACATTAAAATATAATTTTTAGGGCTCTCCTACCCAAATAAAGAACATATTCTCTCAAGTCATTTTAGAACCATCACCAATGGCATCCAAAGAATCTACCTGAGGTTTATTTAATATATTTTCCCTTCCACATCTTTTATTCATTTGGTATGAATAAGACACAAATGGAGTTTTTTGAAATCTTGGTTGGGCTAGGAATAGCTAAAGAAACCCATTGCTCAAGATCATCCTCTTCCACAATGTCAACGAAATGGATTAATTAGCCTCAAATGATTAAATGGTGAACCATTAGCTACATGTTTTAAATCTATAATCATAGTCCTAAAATCCCTTTCTACAGATCCTAATCCCTTTTTTACAAAATTTGCCTCCTTTGCCAAGAATGATGTTTCCTTTTATTATGAACTTGACATATTTTTTGTAGAATTTGAATCTTTTACTACCAAATTTTATGCTTTTTATATATAACTCCCATATTTTACCTAAAATATTGAGGCCACTATATTTTCCTTATGTCTTCATATAACCATGTAAGGTGTGGAGGCTAAATAATAAATTTTGCATGCCAGGATTGTAGGACATAAATAAATCACTACAAATATGATCTCTTTATTTTTTAACCTTTCCCATAATCACTTTATCCATTTACATAATAAATGACTCCAATATTTCTTCCCTTTTATTGTCTTAAAAAGCATCTCATCATTCCTCCAAAATAACTCCTTACTAGGCTTTCCATCCTTCTTCGTGGGAAGATGCCCTCCATTTTATATTATGCTAAGAAGGACAGGAAAACCTTGAGTCCATTTTTTTTTTCACCTAAAACATCTTACTGTAAAATCTTCATATTCAATGTTATTTAGCAAGGAGTTAGATGAGGAGATAATGTGAATAATATGATTAAGAGGTTTTATTGGATCAATTTTAAGAACACCTCCTAAAGGATCTATGATCCAAACCTACCTTCAAATAAAACTTAACAAACTCTCCCACATATCTAACAATCAACTTCAACATTTCCTTCTTGTCTAACTTTGTTGGTAGCTTGTGAAATTATATCTAGAGGGGATTTTTTTTTTTGATATTTTATACTTTAAGATTAAATATTGAGGTCCAAGGAAATATACACAATCCTTTGAAATCCCAAAATAAGGGACCCTAATTTAGAAAAAAAATATTTCCTATTCCTTAAGAAATGAAACATGGATTCATCCATCAGGTAGAAAATGGATAGAAGGCATTGGGAAATCCTTCCTAGTAATTGAGATCCAATGCTACAAAATAACTAAGCTTGGTATTCTACCATAAACTATGGATATATTAGCCCTTGAAATCCTTAGATATTTAGTAAGTGTAGAGTCAAATATTATAAACTCATAGATTCTACTAAGATATTGACAAGTATATCACCAATCATAGTACAACCCTAGCCACAAAGTTCAACTTCCTCAATCTCACCCTGTCCACAACCATCCCTATCATCAATAGATATTTGATCCAAAACCTTTCTCCAATCACTATTAGGGGAAGGAAAACTTTTATAATTTATTTTCACATTATTGGCTACCCTATTTATGCAAAAATATGAATATAGATAAAACGGGTTAGATGCATTTATAAAACCCATAATGATTTGATAAAGAAGCACCCCCACATTTACATATTCCCCACTCAAGTTTGCACTTAAATTCCTCAGATCTGAAGAAGAAAGATCCTTCCCTGAACTCATTGTCATTTCCTTTACAATCTAAAGATTTTGGTTTGCCTTATTCATCATAGCTTCATTCTTCCAAATCTACCATTGATCTAGACCCCTCTTCGACATGGCCTTCTTAACCCTTTTTATCTAGTGTACTTCTTTGAATTAGACAACTGTGAAACACATTGTCACAATCCTCTTTCCAATCTCAACTTTTCTTCCTCACATTGATAACCATTATCATATTTTCCATAAAAATATATATGTTAGTGTAGGGGAAGGAGGATGAGTTAAAAGGTTATGCTATTTGGAATTACGTTCAAGATCCAATTCTAATGCATTTGACTCTATTATATCCCTAGATACTCCCCTGTCCTTATTGACTTTTTTCGAATGAACCCTATTTCCAAAACATATTAGACCCAACATCGGTTGTGCAAATCTTTTCCTCTTGGTCTCCTTCTTCTATGTCCTTTTATTCCTAGTCATTGCCTCATCCTCATTCACAGAGAGATTTAATGTTGTAATGTCACTCATCTTTGTTTGTTCTCCATCATTGTCATTATCCTCCATCATAGCTCGATATAAAGTTTTGTTGATATTTGATTCATTTCTACTAAGATTCCATTATAAATGCTTAAAACCATGAGATGAAAGGAAATGACATATGAGTTTCTAAAAAACCTTTTTTGGTACAAATGGGTGATAGATAAGATCAATAATTTTTGGTACAAATGGATGACATATAAGACTTAATAATTTGATGCTTTGTTACTACTTGCACAACAATTTAATATCATAATTTTCACTTTTTCTAATACATTACATAATATTTTATGCAAAAATAATAATAATAATAATAATAATATAATTTATAAAATTATTTCATTTATTATAAATATAATTAATTAATTGACTTTTAAATTTATTAAACTTAATTTATCTTTATTCTTACAAACTAAAATTTATTGTTCTTGATGATGTCATACTGATGTGATACTCGTGACAATTTTCCATGGGCTCTCCAATTTTGTGGGTTAATTTAAGATTTCAATCAATTTCCATGACTAATTTCAACATTTCAATAAAATCAAATACGACATGGACAAAAACTTGTTTAAAATTTCAAAATATTTGTCACCCTTAAACGTTGGGAACGTAGCTTCTTAATATAATAATTCAATAGTGCTATAAGTGCGTGGGGATGGGACCATTTCAACTCAACCTAAAATTGATTTTCTCCTAAATATGATTTTAATTATTTATATATAACTTGATTCACTAAACACCATTCCACAAAACTATATTATAAATTAAACTAATAAAACATAATCTTTTATAATACTAACTTAAATTAAAATATAAAATCAAATTCGAAGACACCAATATGGCTGAAAGCCTACGTTACAATCGATTGGTCTGCAATATCGAATGGTTCTTATCATTCATTCGCCTTGATGATTGATACTGTTTGGTACACCCCATAATTACGAAGAAGACCAGCGAATTCAATTCTGGAGGCTCTTGACAAAATGCCGTACGTACTGCAAAATATGAATGCTCTTAGTTAGAACCCCTTCACAATATGATTGTCTTCGTCCCATTCTGCTGCGCTCATGCTTTGCCTTCGCGGTGTGGAAGATTTAGGAATGACGCTCAACGGAAGTCCGTGCTTTGGAATGGGGAAGGGACCATATTCAATCTCATTCTCGCCACACAATATTTTCCACCTGAGAAAGAAAATTCAAGCTTTTAAGATCTATGGTTTACAAGCTTCTGAAGTCTTGTCCCGGCAGTGCTTTTAGCTTTAAATCATTTCTATAACAGTAAAGGACCAAATGGGGTAGGATTTATATGGCTGTTTGACATACAAATTCTTAGAGAATGTATAGTAGTCGTTTTGATATGTGTTTAAATAAGTTGAGGTTGAATACCTGTAGTTGGTTGTGAGATGGTGGATTAAGACAAGGATCTCTGTGTATGCGAGTTGATTCCCAGGGCACGAATGGACTCCTTTCCCGAAAGGCATGAAAGTATTCGGTTTTGGAGGCACCTGCCATGGAAGTCATTCGTCAAACTTAAAAATTTAGAGTATTCATAACATAATACTAAATTTTCAAATTTTATTAGAAACTGAAAAAAAAGCTCATGAGGCCGCACGTATAAACTAACCTCGAATCGGGAAGGATCAAACTTGTGTGGATCCAGAAAGTATTCTGGGTTATGATGGATGTTTCTAAACAACGGCATAACCTTCCAACCCTTGGGAATCAGGTAACCTGCAACATAATTATGAGAGTCATGTTACAAACATATTATTGTATTTTTATTTATTTTTGTTTTTTAAATCGTGTGTGTTTACGGAGTAATTAACGATGATTTCCACAACATTTTTATTCTGTTAAATGTAATGATCTATTGTATTGGGTTTCTCCCCACCTTATCCGTTACGTATCTGAGATCAATTAAAAGAGGATGGTGAAAGGAATTATTAAATTACATGGAATGTTACCTTTATATTCAACATCTTCAACAGCTTCCCTGAATGTGAAGGATATGACTGTTGCTACCCTCAACGTCTCCTGAATTACCTGAAAATATTCACTTTTAAATGTTAGTTATGTTGAATCTTCAGTCTCCATTAATCGAACACCTGTTACAACGAAGTTGTCATGTTATACGCACCCTTGTTGTTAGCGGCATTTCCTTGGTATCCGCAAGCGTCAAGGAATCCCCCTTTTCCTTGCTTCGTTGAATGACCTCTTGCTCGGCCTGCAAACCAGAATTAATGATAGACAAAGGCAATTACCACTATGAAACAAATTACGGGTTCGATTTTCGTCAAACGTTTTCCATAATTTAGTACCAAACATAAATTGACAGACATGAATAATGCTAACCGTGACAGCGTCTAGAAGAGCGGGATATTCTGCGAGGAATTTTATAACCCATGTCAAAACAGTGGCTGTTGTGTCCTGCGCTGCGAAGAGAACGCCAATGACGTTGTCTGTTATCTGTTCCTCCCTCAGAACTTCCCCTCTCTCATCTCCGGACGCCATTAGTGACTGCAGCAGATCCTTGTGTGGCACATTCGTGGCTCGTCTTTCTGCAATTATTTTACTCAGTGTCTCGCTGAGCTTATTCCTCGCCTACGATTAATGTAAACATTCAGATATTAGAAGTTAAATACCAAATCAACATAGCATCAGCTTTACTAACAAATTAAGAATCAAATGATACCTTAATCGACTTATTGAAGCGGGTTCCATGGAGATTGAGAGGCATTGAATTGTAGCCCTTTTCCAGAATGTGGTAGTATTTCTTGAGGTCTTCTTTGTAAACGTCATCCAAGCGACCGAATATGGAATGGACTCCCACATCAAACGAATACTGCCAAAATTATACTGCTCATGTCAGATCCGTATTCAGCATAACAAAATAGGAAAGTATGAAATATTTTAGAATAAATGATAATAACACTAAAATCTACACCATTATCTACCTACATAAGATCTATATAAGATAGAAACACAATTATAGGAAAGTATGAAATATTTTAGAATAAATGATAATACACTAGAATATACACCATTATCTACCTTACATAAGAGCCATATAAGATAGAAACACAATTTTTAACATTTTTTTTGGGATATATGTAATGGCTAAACTCAGCGAGTCAGCAGACAGCATAAAATTTTTAGACCTTTTTCATCTGCTGGAAAGTATTTATGACGCGCCCCTCCCACGTCTTCAAGTTTTTCAAAGCTATGCTCTCAATGCCTGGAATAATGCCACGGACAGCCTCGGGAAGGAATGAAGACAGAACCACTTTCCTGAGCCGTGCATGATACTTTCCTTGATGAAAAAACAGAGCATTCCGACCAATCATGCGCTCCTTGCTCGCAGGAAATGTGGGCTTGAAGAGCTGAGCCTGGTTCACTAACACAAATCTTGCAGCCTCTGGACTGGCGATCATAATGCAGGGGCATCCTAGAATGTGCGTTTTGAATACGTCACCATACCTGTAACAGTACGATCGCACCATAAATAAGGTTTGCATGAACATATGGCATGGAATAAATACTTAATGCAAAAAGTCCGAAAATGATATGTCGGTGAAAGTGTCCGGATTTTGTGAAGGGTTAGGCATGCCCGTGCAAGAACGTGTAAAGTTGTTTCACAAGCAAGATAGAAGAGAGAGTAGATTCCATAACAGGATTAGCCAGTTGGTACATAGCCTTTAACTAGTTTTGGAAAGTCCGTGATCTAGGCCAAAAGTTATAATCCACGCTTTTTAAAGTTCTTGCTAACTAGACTTGTATGTGTGTTTAACAATGGGCGGCAACTGGTCACAGCTTCAGCGAATAGCCTAGAGCTTTCTAAACTTTATTGTAGATAAACGATACAAAGTGGAGTTCTTAAACCAAATTCAACTGATCTTAATGGTAGCCGCTAGAATACCAAGCAAGCCCGTTCCAGATTAGTTTGACATAAAGGAGAAGTGTTTTATACGTATCAACTAAATTTGGCAGAGGGGTTCCAGTCACGTATATACAGGAAACCCATTTGGGTGGGACTGGGAGAGAAAGCAAATGGAAGTGAACACTGTAAAGAAAAAAAAAGGAAAAAATACCTCTTCTGTTTGGCAGAGAAGAAGATGTTTGGATTTTGAGAGTAAAGATGCAATGTTTCTCCAATATAGGGCCATCCCATAGAGCCGGGTGGCAATCTTCTTCCTCTGAATATTAGCGGATGATACCATACTCTCAGAAATATATACACTACGACAATTAGCGAAATTGCTAACACAAGCAATATCATTGTCAAGAAATTTACTCGCACCAGACTCAGGGTTTAGGTATTCTAGACTTCCGCGCTATCTAAGTTTTAATGAAAAGAAAAACTGAATTGAAATTGAGAGCAAATGGAAGACAAAAGTAGAGTAGAGAGAATGCAAAGAAAAGACTCAGCATACACAAAGGATTAAAACACAACAAAAATGATGGGATACAAAGGATCTCGATGGCCTAATTTATAGGCAGGCGACTTTCCCCGTTTTTGCCAATGTGGGGGTTCCAACTTAATCATACTGGGAGATCATCTTGTAGGTTTCCAAAAGGACAGACTTTTAACACAGAAATATCAATAGCACGGGCCACAAATCAGCTCAGTCCTTTGCCCTTCTGTGGAGCACGTTTTCCAATCTGCAAGGGCGAGTGTAATCAGTAAATCCGATCGCTTAAAAATGTGAAGGTTTAGGTGATGATTTAATTTATAAATTTATATAATAATATTTATTAAATGTTAAGATTAGTCTATCGGATTGTAAAATATAAATAGGATAACGAGAAGTAGAGAAATACATATATATATATATATATAGTTAGACATAATCTAACAAAATAATGAATAATGAAAAAGATTGAAAAAGGGAGTGTCTAACTCAATCATACAAAACTTATTTTAAAAACATGCTTTCTATACTCAAATTTATAAAGAAGTGTATGTGAGTATAAAATATAAGTATTTTTAAAAGTTAAAACATGGTTGCTATGTTATATTCGCAAGAGTTTAAAGATGAAAATACAAAAGTTTATTGGGTATTGATATATAGATAACATTTTAGTGTAAGAATAATAGTATTTTCACATTTTATGTATAATATATTGAGTGTTTTTAGAAATCATTATCTAAATATTTTTAGATCGATGTTTTTCATCACACGATCATCAAGAAGAAAATAAAATGAATGATATTTCAAATTTCATTTACTTTATAAATATAAATGATATCACAATGAGGAGAGAATGAGTTCTTAGTTTTTTAGATATGAAATAATATAAAATTATATATTCAAGATTAAAATACAATAAAATAAAAAACAAAGTATAAATATGTTCTAATAATTATATCAATAGTATTAATTTATGAATTTTTTTTTGATAGATCAAAAAATAAGATGCAAATTTAGTCTATTATAATATTTCAAAAAAGCCTAATAAATCAAGGAGATACATCAAGAAGCAACTATAACTAGTAGTGCTTATGAGAAAAGAATAGAGAATGAAAATCGAAAGATAAATCATAAATAGAACAAAACAAAGGAGAAACTATGCATTCTCAAAAGTGGAGGCCACCATAATTAGGCCTTCATTATGAGCTTTCTCCTTGATGATTAGGGCGGCTAGAGATTCAACAAGCCTAGAGTCATTTTTATCACCTAGGATACCCAGCCTCTCATAAATTGCCTTCAACTCTCAACCTTGAGTGATGTTTCAAGAACTAGATCCTTTAACAAAACCCATAATTGATCGAGCTTAATATCCACCACAACACCAAATTGCTCAATGACCTCATGAATTGCCAATGATTTGTTGGTACTGAATAGGACCGTTTGAATTCCAATGAGTTGCATAACATTAAATGCATCCAACCTAGGGTTTGATTGACCTAGGTCTTCCATAGCTTAAATGATGGACTCAAAAGAGGCAATCAAAGATCCCCCACCCAACCTTGCTGATAACTATGCGTGAAGAATATTGGCATCCATCCAATACAAAAGATTCTCATATTTCACCCCATCTACCAGAGCTTGTTACTAAAAATTCATTGCTTCTTTGGTAGTTATTCTTGTTTTCTTATCCATTAAGTTACCATCATTCAAGAAATGCTTAAGGTTTAAATCATTTACTAGTCCCAAAAAGGAATTATGCACATAGCCCAAAGAGTATTTGTGGAACATGCTCGCATTCATTTCTTTCAAGTTGTGTTTACCACCATATCTTTTCTATCATTCTGCCTAGTGCGCTTGGATGGACCTATGTTGCCTAAAGGGATTTCCATGTCTATTATGTTGCTTTTCTTGCCTCTCACCTACTTTTCAATCCATAAAATGATCATAAAGACTAAGTAGGGTGTTGGCATTGGTAATAATATATCTTACACGTCATTTGGCATGTAGATGCAATCCCTCTCCATTCATGATAGTGTTGAGCCACCAAAATCATAAGCAAGTGCCTTAGGCTATGATGCTAAGGCATGGATCACTTGAGTCAATCATTAACTAATGAAATTGAAAAACTATCAAGATAATAAAATGACCAATAGGCCAAGATCTCAAATAATAACTCAGAATTGATTCATATTGAATGATTTTAAATAATTACAAACTTAAACCATACTTAAATAAGCCTCAACTCAGAATTTAGAGTTGACATGCAGATTTGAAAAAACTAAAATCTAAAAAAAATGTCTATTTTTAGCAACCACTATTTATAGTAAGTTTTGCATGCAAGTGTGTACGGCTATAAAAATCTCTATAAATATTCTAAACACAATAAGGATTGGAGGGTCAAGTAGCTCTAGATTCAGGAAGTATAGCTATAGCCAAGGAAGGGGGAAGAATCCAATATAGTGATGCTATAAATATCACTATCACTTCATCTATTATTCAAGACACTATAGGAACAAAATTGATTCTATATCAACATTATAATAGGATGACATTCGTTCAATGAAAAATAGAAAATAATATCAAAAATTCTAGTGGCTAAAGCTGAAGCAGCTACTTTTGAAATAACAGAAATAAAAGCAATGACTGGAGTGGGAAAGTTAGAGTCAAAAAAGGGATTCCTCCCTCCTTTCTCTCATTCAGAACCATGTGTGAGACTTTCTTCTCGCATGGCTCCTAAGTGTTAAAATTTTTTATATTAATCTTTTGATTATTTTAGCCTATGGGACAAAATTTAACTAAAGTTGACATCTGATTTTAAAAATATAAAATTTCTAAAAATAGAAAATTCTTGAAAAATTATTAAATGTCAATTTCAGACCCTCAAATGATCATGTATAGGCTCTTAAAAATTATCAAAATCATTTCTAAGAAGATATAATGGCTTAGGACACCATCAAAAATTTTAAGATGGTAACTTTGACACGTGGAAGAGTTCAAACAGAGCTACAGATCAAAGTTATGACCTCTAGAAGATCGACCTATTTTTTCTACATCATTAACATTATTGATTGTGCTATAATGGTAATTCGAATTGACAAGCTTCTCATATTTTGAGTCCATATTTAGCAAAGGAGTTGTCTCCAATTAATTCATGATTATTGAGAAATAAAATAATAATAATATTAAAAATCTAAATAAAAATAAAAATAAATTAAAATTAGAAAATTAAAATTAAAAGTTAAAAATTAGAAGTTTGATCTTTTTAATAATCAATAAATTGGATGGAGACGAAGGTAAGGAGATTAATCGTTATCATAAAAATTAAATTAAAGGGATAACATAAAATAAAAGTATCTAAAGAGTTAAAAATTAACAAATATATTATATGAGTTAATTTTCTAAGAATGAATACGTAACAAAATAATTACAATATTATTTATTGTGAAACTAAATAATATCAAAGATATAGAACATATTAAAAGTAGAAAAATAAAATAATAACAAATATAATATAATGTTAGAATGATATTACAAATAATAGTTTTATAAAAAAAATGAGATAAACTATAAAATATAAATCTATAAAAATATTTGAAAGAATTAATGGGATGTATTAAAATCAAAGTTGATAAAAAAATAAATTAAAAATTATTATAATAATTTTAAGGAATCTAACAAAGATATCAACTTATATAATTATTATAACAAATTAATTATTTTTAAATTTCTAATTCTAAATGCATTTTATACTCATACCTACTTGGTAATCAAGGAGTAGACCAAATCATAATGAAAGCAAAAAGGAAAGGAAAAGTGGAAACCCAATTCAAAACCACAAACTTCAAAAAATATTTTTAGTCCTGACTTAAGAACCATTAAAATTAAAAGAAACACTACTAGCACTAAAAAAACATGAATCAAGAGGTGTATTTTTTGGATTTTATTAGAAAAGTATATCAATAATCTCCAAAATTGGTTTTTTTATACAACTTTAATTTTATGAATGATTTATACAATCTCAATTTTATTAAACGACATTTCATCAAGTAATATTTTATGATTAAAATTTAAATATCTTCAATATAAATATAATGTTTGGTATTAATTGAATGTTCAACTAATGATGAGCTAATCATTCTTTAATTTGTAATATAAGTTGCATGTTCCATAATCCTTGTAAATACAAGGATTGCTTAGTCTTACCAATATATGTCATCCCCCACAAATAATCAATTTTGTATATAATATTTTTAATAATAAGATCTAAGCAATATTGGAAGACTTTACCATTTTTATAAAAAAATCACGAGGTGTGAAAATTAATTGGATATTCTTTCTTCTTAAATTTTTTGAGATGCTATTAGAAATATCTTTAAGGGAAATAAACAAGTCTAACACTAGAATTCATCATGGTAGTTCTTGCCAATTTAAAAGTTATATTAATTTGTTTTTTATTGTAATCATTTTTCTTTACAACTTGATCACATATTCTTTCTTGTTAATTTTTTTAAAAATTATTATGAAATATCTTTAAGGAAGATAAATTAATAAAAATATTTAGTAGCTCTTACTAATTTAAAAGTTTTATTAATTCATTTATTATTATAATCATTCTTATTTAAAACTTAATTAAATATTTTAAAAAAAAACTGAAATTATGTTAAAAACAATCTTAAAAAAATAAATTAATAAATTTTTATTGCAAACTCCTCTAACATAAAAAATTATCTTGATAAATCTTACCAATTTAAAAGTTTTATTAATTTGCTTCGTATTGTAATCATTCTTATTTAAAACTTTAATTAAATGATTGATCTCCTCTTCTGAATAATTCTTATCATAGATTCAAAAAGCTTTAATCGTTAAGGTTTTCAATTCAATATGTTATTATTCTTATACAAATAAGAGTTTAATGGCTTCAACAAGTTGAGGGTGAACAAGCGTGATAGTTATGTTGAAATGTTATAAACACTCTTGTTATGAGTGGCATTTTCTTAGGGGGGAGCTGGGGGGTATTTGCAAGCAAAGGAATCACCTTTTACTTTGCTTCATTGAATAACATCTTGCTTGGCTTGCGATGCAAAGCAAGCATTAGTGTTATTCAATTCTTTTCTTCGTTTTAATTTCTGAAAGAGACAGAGATAGAGGGGGAGGGAAAAAACCATAAAATTTGTTGGTGTACGATATTAATTATTCTATTTACTTATTAAATGGATAATTATTACAATTGTATCTTTATCTTACTTAGGTGTTATAAGAGGTTAAGTGGGTGAGAGGGTGAGTTCCACATAGAGCTCCATTTAGAGTTCTACTGAGTACCACTGTGAGTTTTCCTATAAGTTCCATAGTGAATTACACTCAGTTCCACCATGATTTCTATAGTGAGTTAACTCTTCCTACTCCTTTATATTCCTCTTCACCATGCTATTGTAACCAAGAACCCAAATCATCAAAGTGGATAGTCTGTAAGCAAGACAATTCAATACATTATACAATTGTCGCACATCTTCTTGTTCATTTATGAATACAATTAGAGTCATTTATTTGTAAAATAATTCTATACTCACTCTACCAAAAGATCACCTACTGACCTATTATGACAAAATTTATGTTTGAGAAATATGAATGCATGGCATAGTTAGTAATATATACTCACCCTCACAGCCTTCAAAGTGGAAGATAATCAGTGAGGAATTTGACAATCCAGGTCAAGACAGTTGCTATAGTATCCTACGCTACGAAGAGCACGGCAATGACGTTATCTATAACTCCTCATCTAGAGCCTCTAAAACTAACATGTTGCTTTTTCTGAGATTTAATAACATGGAGGATTGAAGAGAGTTCTAGAGAGATTGATAGCTAATGAATTGTACCCATTCCCAAAAATGGTGTAACGTTTCTTCAGAACTTCCTTATATGACACATCCAAGGGACCGAATATGGAATGAATTCCCACATCAAATGCATATTAGCAAAATTGCAATCTTCGTGTTGGAGGATGCACTTATGTTGAAGAGTTGTATAGTTCACATGCCTTACATAGCATATTCAATTACTGATCACCCAACCATCCATACATATATATATATATATATATATATATATATATATATATATATATATATATATATATAAAGGAGTAGTAAAAATGTTAAATATATTATTGAATAGTCAATAATTCAATTTATGTTTTGATGTGGACATTGAATTTTAGGTTATAATTTTTGATTCGTAATTTCATTTTAACTCTCATTTATGTCAAAAGATTTTTTTTAAAAAATTAATTCAAACATAATCTATAATATCTAATTAGAGACATTTTCAAACTTTCAGAAAGCTATAATGACTCTAAATGTCTGAAACTACATTTTAAAAAAAAAAATCGATAGTTTTTTTTCATTTTTATAAATAACATTTGAATTATTAAAAAAAATTAATTGTATATATCAACTCCAATTTCTGAGCTGATTTTTATTAAAAAGGTCTTTTTATTCATTCAATAAGAATTAATAAAAAAAATTACTTTCATGCAATTTTTGAATTTTATGTTTATAAGTATTTTATTTAATTAATCTATATTTTCGTGATATTTAAAAACTTTCAATTTAACTATATATATATATATATATATATATATATATATATATATATTATTAAATAAAATAGTAAATTATAAAGAATAAATTGATATTAATATATATTCACATTATTAAATAAAATAATATATTTACATAAAATATGAATTAAATAAAATGAAATGAATTTAATTGGTAAATAATAAGTTTTTAAATGGAAACTTCTTTTTCATAAGAGTAAGGAATCTATCTTCAGCAAAATAAATAATGAAGTGAATACTTGTTGTAGACTTACCATTCATATTTGTTGTAATATAACAATGTTGCACCCTTTCTATGTTGGTTAATTGTTGTTGAGTCCCAGTAATTGTTGTTGAGTCCCAGTTCAACAATAGTCTCAATCATTTAAAAATTAGAGAACAATTATGTAATTTATTTAATAATTAGTTAATATTCAGTTAATTTATTTTTAGAAAATAAAGCCTTTGAAAGGTTAGAAATAACTTTGGTTTATATTCCACGCAAATTGTTATTTAGATAAATTTAAAATGTTTTATTTATTTATTAGAAAAGCATGTTTATATTCAAATAATTTGAAGAAGTGTTTTTATTTTGTTTATTTTGTATTTCTTCTGGTTGTGATTTTTTAGTTTGTTTTTAGGTAGTGGTTTATTTTTATATATTTAAAAATCTTCAATTGTTATTAGAGCTTAGTTTTTGGATGGATGTTTTTTGTTTCAGATCTTTCTAACAATTGATCATGTCAAACTCTAACAGTTTTCCTATCTTAGAATTTAGTGATAATGATTATGATTATTGGAGAATCAAGATGATGACTCTTTTGATAGGTAAATAATTATGGGAGATTGTATAAATTAGTTATCATGAACCAACTAATTGGGTCACTATTCCAACTAATGAGAAGCAAGCCAAGAAGGAAGCTAAGAAGAAAAAATCATAATATTTATTTCATATTCAAATAGCTCTAGATAAGAGCCTATTTTCAAGAATTGTAGGTACAAAGACAACCAATGATTCCTGGAGGACTCTACAAGAAACTTAGCAAGGAAGTAAGCAAGTCAAAGTAGTTAGACTGCAAACATTGAAAAGTGAATTTAAGAATTTAAAGATGCAAAAAGTTGAGAGTCTCAGTTATTTCTATGTAAGAGTTAAAGATGTAGTTAAAAAGATGGATACACTTAGAAAAATGTTGAATAAAAAAGTTGTTGTAGAAAAGGTGTTAGGGTCTCTAACACCAAGATGGAATCATGTTCCCATAATTATTTAAGAAAGTAAAAATTTGAATACTCTTGAGTTTGATCACCTAGTTGGATCTTTTGTGTCCCATAAATAAATACTAATAGACATATCAAATGAAAGTGATGAGAAGGTTTTTGTCCCAAAACTAAATATTATAAAGAATGAAGGTACCATCACTAGCAATAAGAATAGCCATGTACATGGCAAAAATAATTTCAAAAGTAATCAAAGACAAGGTAAAGACATGAGGTAGATTTAATAAAAAAAATATTCAATGTTATTACTATCACAGGTATGATCACTTTGATTGGAAATGTAGATTAAAAGAAGGAAATGAAAATAAAAGTGTTAATTATGCTAATGAGGATCGTGATGTATCATGTAATTTATTCATTTCATATGACAAAACTGAAAATAGTCATAATGAGGTTTGGTATTTAGTTTTAGATTATTCTAATCACATGTTAGACAATAATGTGTTTTTTTTTCTTACAATGGATAGAAATTTAAAAATAAATATCAAACTTGATGGCAATAATTATTTGGAGGTTGTACAAAAAAATAAATATGAAGGTGAAACCATGAATACAACATAAATTATGAAAAATATTAATGATATTTATTACACCTCAAATTTGAAACATAATTTGCTAAGTGTTGGAAAACTATGTAAAAATAACTATAAGATGGTTTTTGATGATAAGCAATTCATGATCTATGATAAGAATCAAGGAAATAAGTTTGTTACAATAGTACTTATGTCTAAGAATAAGATGTTCTCATTGAAGTTTGAAGAGCATAGTAACAGGCTTGCAAATATGGCATATGAAGATAAAAGGTGGTTATAGCATCTCAGGTATGGAAACTTAAATTTTAAAAGTTTGAAGTTACTAACATCACAAGATTTAATTTATAGTTTTCCAAAGGTCAAAGAGCATAAGGAAGTTTATGAATTTTGTGTTAAAGACAAACATGCAAGAGAAAAGTTTCCAAATGGTAGTGCAAGGAGGGTTTATCATCTATTTCAATTGGTTCACTCAAATATTTCTAGTCCTATGCAAACAAAAAGTATGGATAAGACATCATATGTCATTACATTTATTGATGATTATTCAAGAAAGTGTTGGGTTTATTTTTTGAAGAATAAAAGTGAAGCATTTGATACATTTAAGATATTTAAATCCCTTGTAGAGAATGAAAGTGGTTATAGAATAAAGTTCTTAAAGACTGATCATGGAGGTGAATTTTGTTCAAATGATTTTATGAATTATTGTGATTTAAATGGTATCAAAAAGAAATCACAACCACCTACACCCCTTAATAAAATGGTGTGACTGAAAGGAATAACTGTACAATAGGTTAAACAACAAGGAACATGCTACAAATAAAAGGATTGAACAACTCGTTTTAGGGTGATGCAGTTGCTACAACAGTATATATTCTAAATCGAAGTCCCACTAGTGCACTTGAAAAGGAGACTATATATGAAGCATGGTATGAAAAGAAGCCTAATGTCAAATATTTCAAAGTTTTTGGTTGTTTGGCTTATTTTCATGTCGCTAATTAGAAAAGGAAGAAATTAGATCTAAAGAGTGTGTCTTTTATTTTTGTTGGGTACAATGAACAAAGTAAATCTTATAGTCTTTTTAATCCTACCACTAATAGAGTACTTGTGTCAAGAGATGTTATTTTTTATGAAGGGGGAGTGTATTATCATGATAAAGATATAGAAAATATCAAAAGTCTAAATCTGTTTTAATCGATGGTAATTATGATGATATTACTAATAAACAACCCAAAAGTATTTCAATGCCAAGTGCTATAAGTCCATTAAGTATCCTCTCATCTAGTGTATGTATTTCAAGCACAACTCTAGCTTCAAGTCTTAGTTCTTCAAGGAAGATAAAAAATTTGAGTGAAATTTATCGGCATATAAGAAACCAAACACATGAAGAATGTCCAAGAGGTGAGATAGTAAATTATGCATTACACAAGCTGATTTTGAACTATCATATTTTGAAGATGCATGTTCTAATGATGTTTGGGTACAATCAATGCAAGAAGAGATAGATTCTATTCACATGAATGATACTTGGGAACTTACAAAGTTTTTTTATGACAAGAAAAAGATTGGTCCTAAATGGATTTATAAGACTAAGTACAATAATGATGGAAGTGTTGAAAGACACAAGACAAAATTAACTTATAAGGGCTTTACATAGAGATATGGCATTAATTATGAAGAGAAATTTACACCAATTACAAGATAAGAGACTATTAGAATGATGATTTCACTAGCATCTCAAAACAAAATGGAGCATACATCACATGGATGTGAAAAGTGCATTTTTGAATGGGTACTTAGAAGAAATCTATGTAGAACCACCACAAGGTTTTAAAGTGGAAGGTAAAGAATGTCAAGTCTACAAGTTGAAGAAGGCTTTGATTGGCCTCAAAAAAGCACCCAAAGTATGATATGTAAGGATTGATGGATATTTTCAGTTGAATAGATTCAAAAGAAGTAAAAGTGAGCCTAATATTTACTATAAACAAGAAGGTAAAGATATACTTATTATAAGTTTGTATGTTGATAGTTTTTTGTATATGGGTAGTAATTCTAAGATGAAGGATGAATTCAAAATTGCAATAATGAATGAATTTGAAATGAAAGATTTAGGTCTTATTAAATACTTTTTAGGGAAGGAGGTTCATCAAACTAAATATGACATCTTCATTTGTCAAACAAAGTATGAAAATGATATGTTGAATAAATTCAATATGATTGATTGTAAACCAGTCTCCATTCTAACTACCCATGGAGTTATGCTATTTAGAGAAGATGGTGCATAAAGAGTTAATGAGACAACTTATAGAATTATTATTAAAATTTGATCCAAAACTTAGAAATTTTGATTGATATACATTTCAAGAACATGAAAATAACATAGTAACAATGAATTCATTGAGAAGAGATGTTTTATTACTTAAAATTTTAATACAACTATATGCTTATCTCTGGGAAGAGATGTTTGATTTGTATTTTGGGTTACATCTTCATTTATACATATTTTGAAATTAGGAGGAGTATGTGGAAGGTCACCCATATCGAGGGAGATTAAGTGGTTTGAATTTCATGATTTAAAACAATACAAAATTTGAGGAATTATTATTTTTAGAAACTTGCTATTTTTAGACTGTATTACTAAAATTAAAATTTAGGGTAATTCCATTGAGTTTTTGGAGTTTAAAAAACACTGATTTGAGATAAGTGCCATCTCACCACATTATTTTTATTCTTAGATTTCTAACGGTTCAAACGGGGAGTCAATTGGAGCTACGGTGCAAAAGTTATGGCTCCCGAAAGTTTCATCATCAATTGGGGGTAGAACCGTCACCCAAATTATCATATGAATTGTTGTCTAGATCATTCCTCCCTCCTTGAGAAGCAGTGGTCCCCATTTCATCAATATTTCTCATCAAGTGTGGTAGTTGTGTCTTAATTTGATTCTCTGTGAGCCACTCACCCTTTTGACCACCTGATAAAGCAGGATAGAGCATCCTCTTGTTGTCTTCATTTAGGTGTCCACAATTTGATCCTCCTCCACTAGAGCAAAACTCTATAGATCAAGCTCATCAATATCTGGTTGTTCTGCTACAACTAAAGTATCCAACAGAGGTGGATGATATGGTGTGAGGAGCTTCACATTGAATATTGGAGGCAGACCAAGGTAGGTTGGTAGATTCAACTCAAAAGCATTATTTCAACTTTTTAGGTGATAGTGTAGGGACGATATTGTAGAGGCCAAATTTTTCTATGTGGGCCTACAAGTCATTCCCTTTGAAGCTACAACCAAACCATGTCACCCACAACAAAATGGTGTGCAATCCTATGTTTGTCATGACATTGCTTATACTTCTAATTCATGTTTTTTAAGATGTCATGAACTTACTGCTGAATGTGTTGCATTTGTTTAATAAACTTTGCTACTTTTTCTACCTCAGATCTCCCATGAGGTGTGTATTCCATGGTGGAGAATGGAATGACTATATTAATTAGTAATATGGGTTGGAACCTAAAACATACTTAGAATGGACTATGCTTGGTTGAGCTATGCAAGGCTCGATTGTATCCATGTTGTATGAAAAGATGCCCCTCATCCCATTTAAATGGATATTTGGAGTGATACATTCAAATCACATGAAAAATCAAGAGGTTCGCCACTTTTGTCTGACCATCAGTCTGTAAATGGAAGGCTATGGACTTCATTAGCTTGGTATCCATCATCTTCCATAGAGTCAACTAGAAGATGCTTAGGAACCTATTATCTTGATCTGAGACAATGGACTTGGGAAGACCAAAATGGAGCCATACATGACTAAAATATAGTTGAGTAGTTTCTTTAGTCGATATATTTTTCTTACCAGAAATCATGATAGTCATTTTTGAAAAATGATCAACTACAACAAAAATATAGTCCTTGCCATGTTTTGAAGAGGGAAAACTTGAGACAAAATCCATTGAGACAGATTCCCAAGGCCTAGTTGGTTCTGGAAATGGCATGTAAAATCCTTGCTTCTTATTTTTTGGCTTGGCTATCACACATGGGGTACAATATTTGAGGTACCTTTCCACATCCTTTCACATATGGGGCCAGTAGAAGTGTTTTTGAAGAACTATCAATGTTTTTTCTACACCAAAGTGTCCAGCTGTCTTACTTAAATATGCTTTCCATATCATCTTCTATTGCTCTATAGTTGGAACACATATGTGCCCCATATGACAGAGGACATTATCTTGAAAATATAAATCAGAAACATGTTTATCTTCTTAAAGCACCTGATATGTATCAGTAAAGGTAGGATCTACTTCATACATAGAATCCCAAGTGGCAGTTTCGTGTTTGCATAGGTCAAGAACTGTTGTGAGTATAGTGATTGGTGGGTGGCTCAGATAATCTATGGCTGTATTTGAGCTCCCCTTTTTGTGTTTGATTATCAAATGGAAATATTTTAGATATGTGGCCCACTTTTGGTGCCTCTCATTTTGTAGTTTTCTCTATATTTGGATAAATTCCAATGGTCTATGGTAAGTGTGGATGGCCATCTCTTTTGCCAAGAAGTAGTGTTTCCATTATTTGTAGGCTTACACAATGGCATAGAGATCCTTATCATATGTTAGGTATTTCCTAACTATATCATTGAAAGTTTCACTGTGATATGCAACAAGATGGCCATGTTGCATGATGACAGCTCCCATGGCATATTCAGATGCATCTATCATCAACATGAAAGGTTGATGAAAATATGGCAAGGCAAGATCAGGGGCTAAGTAAATTCTATTATTTAAATTCTAAAATTCCCTTTGTTGTATTTCACCCCACTAAAATGTAGCTTTAACTCCTCCTTTAGTCACTTGGGTTAGTGACCAAGCAACATGTGAGAATCTAAGAAACCAACTTGCGATAAAAATTTGCAAGACCTAAGAAGCTACAAAGTTCTGTGAGAGTCCTTGGTGTAGACCATTCTCAAATAACCCGAATCTTCTTTGGATTGACATGGACCCCTTCCTTATTCACAACGTACCCTAGGTACTAAATTATTTTTATCCTAAATGTGCATTTGTCAAGATTTGCATACAACTTGTGCTCCCAAAAAGTTTGAAGCACCTTACAAACATGTTACATATGTTCCTCCCATGTTCTGCTATAGATGAGTATGTCATCCAGGTAGCTAACCAAAAATTAGTTGGTGAAGGGTCATAGGATGTCATCCATCATCCTAATGAAGGTTGCAGGTGCATTAGTTAAGCCAAAAGTCATAACCAACCATTCAAAGAGCCCCATCCTTAGATTTGAATGCAGTCATCCAGACATCAATGGGATCAATGGGAATTTGGTGATAGCTAGATTTGATATCAGTTTTGGTGAAGAACTTCATACCATAGAGTTGGTCTATTAGGTCATCAATCTTGGGGAGGGGGTAACGATTCTTCACAGTGATTTTATTCAGGCTTGATAGTCAATGCAAAGCCTTTATGTTCCATCTTTATTTAGTGCTAAGATAATCAGGCTACCACAAGGTGAAGAGCCTGTTCTAATGTGACCCTTTTGGATCAATTCTTGAATCTATCTTTTTATCTCATCATTCTCAAAAATTGATCTGCGATACATAGGACTTTTAAGCAAAGGTGATCTTGGGATTAAATCGATAGAATGTTTTACCTAAAAATGTAGTGGAACTCCTATGGATGACTTGAATAAGTCATCATATTCCCCTATGATTTGTCCCATCTAATTTTATTGTTATGTTGATTATGTAGTCAGGACTACAACATCAGCCTTCTTAGATTTCTATGGTTTGACCACCATGAGAACAAATTACTTTGTCTTCTCCACTAATCTCTTACATTGCTTAGCACTAATTAGGGAGACAAACGTGCGAGGTGGTATCTCTGGTACCATGTATCATGGCTTTCAAAGAGTGAGGGTGATTCTTCAGGTTCATGATTCATAGATGCCATGTCGATCATACATAAATGACTAACCAAGGAGTACATGACAAATATATAGATTGACCACATCACACAAGACTTCATCTTGGAAATGTTTTATTGCATATGAAAGAAGACACTGATGGGTGACACAGAGGTCTCTCCCTGGGCTCAACCATCCAATAATGTATGGCTTTGGGTGAGGCTTCATGGATAGATTTAGACTTTTCACAACTTTAACAGAGATTAAATTCATTTGACTCCCATTATCAAGAATGAAATGCAAAGGCTTACCTTTTACCCATAATTTAGAGTGAAATAATATTTCTTTGTCATCTAGCCTTTTCTCACATATCTATGATGAAGAAATGATGGTATTGGGCTCATCATCTACAATCTGCTCTTCATCCTCTTCAACTGTAGGTTATGTATGAGATAAAGCAGTAGATGTCAAGTATTGTGACTCAAAAAGTAGTGACTTGATGGCTCAACATTCTTCTTTGGAGTGAGTTCCAATTTTATGATAATCACACCATTTTCTAGTCTTTCCCTTCTAGAGTTTCTTATCTTGAAACTCCTTTTGCTTCTAATTTTGTCTTCATATTTGACCTTCTTTGTCACTTTTCCATTTCGAAGGTTGACTCTTCATATTCTTTCTTCCATGCTTTTACTCAATCTTCATTGCGAACTTGTATGCCTCATTGAGGGTTTCCAAATTAAAGAGTTCTATTTCCCCCCGTATTTACCATTATAGTCCACCATGATATTTGAGGGTCTTATGTTTCTCACTTTCTTGGATTCCCAATCTTACAGACAGAGAATGAAAAATATCAATATAATCTTAAACATATTGGTCCTTATCTTAATGAAGTTGTTGCCACTATATGTACATATCATCATATGCTCCAATGGGATAGTATTCTTCTTTTACCACTTCCATGAAATCATCCCAAGTAGGTTCCACCTCAAGGCCAATGTCATTTGTACTGAACCTCTTTTTGTACACTTCCCACTAATTTTTTATGGGCAATGATGCTTTCAAAAGAGCAAAAGTGATCTTTTCACCATTGGTGAATTTATTTACAGAAAAGTAGAAAGACAATTGATCCAACTAATTGTGAACTGCATCAACATTGATTTTAATTTCAAATGTATGGATATCAAAATTAACTTGAACCTTGAAGTGTGTTGGGGCATTGAAAGGATGTTCTATGGATGAATAGCCAAGAAGTGCAAATGAGGAGCCAAAATTTCCATCGGGAGTTATTGGAGAATTTAGGCAAATTGTTGCAGTAACTATGTTTGTTGTCATTAGAGGGATTGATTCACTATTTATTTGAAAGGATCAGATGTCTCGATGTTGTCTACCATTTGAAGTCATTTGGAGTAAATATGTGGATAGTTTAGAAGCTCTATTGTTTTCCACCCAAGATTTTTGTAGCCTGACCTCGTCCTTGGGATCATACACTCTCAAAACAATTTTCTCTAATATCACTGATCCAAAACTCAAAAGTTTTGATTAATAGATATTTCAAGAATATGAAAATAACACAGTAATAATGAATTCTCTGAGAAGAGATCTTTTATTACTCAAAATTGTAACACAACTATATGCTTATCTCTGGGAAGAGATGTCTAATTTTTATTTTAGGTTACATATTCATTTATACACATTTTGAAAGTAGCAGGAGGATGTGGAAGGTCACCAATATCAAGGGAGATTAAGTGGTTAAACTTCCATGATTTAAAACAATACATATTTTGAGTAATAACTATTTTTAGAAACTTACTATTTTTAGAAAATTAAAATTTGGGGCACTTCCATTGAGTTTTTAGGGGTCAAAAACTACTGATCAAATCTCTATGCCATCTCACCATGTTTTCCTCATTCTTATCTTTCCAATGATTCAAACAGGGAGTCAATTGGAGCTTCTGTGCAAAAGTTATGGCTTCCAAAAGTTCCACCATCAATTGAGGTAGAACCATCACCTGAATTGTTGCCTGGATCAGAAGCTTAATGTTTCTCACACAAGACCAGATATTACTTATTCAATTTATTTTTTATCAAGATAAATGTTTGATCCATTTGAAATTCATTTGAAGGAAGCCAAGAGGATATTGAGGTATGTCAAAGGTACTACAAATTTTGGAATTTATTATTATGTTTAATGATTCTGATTAGGATGGCAGTTTAGATGAAAAAAAGTCAGCATCTGGGAATTGTTTTTCAATTGGTTTTGATTTGGTTACATGGAATTCAAAGAAACAAAGTTTAGTTTCTATTTCATCTATAGAAATAGAATATATTGCAATCACTTTAATAGATACGCAAGCATTGTGGCTCTGAAAGGGTTTAGAAGAAATTAGAGAGAAATAAATTCATCGTACAATGATTTTTTGTGATAATGTTAGTGCTATAAAATTAGCCAAGAATCTAGTGCATCATAATAGGTCAAGCATTTTGATTTGAAGTATCATTTTATTTGAGATTTGGTTCAGAACAAAGATATAGAATTGAAGTATATAAACACACAAGAACATGTTGCACATATCTTCACTAAAGCTATGGCAAAAATTCATTTTTTGAAACTCTGAAATCAAATTGTTAGTTCACTCAACTTCAAGGAGGAGAATTGGTTAATTGTTGTTGAGTCCTAATTCTACAGCAACTTCAATCATGCAAAAATCATGTGATTTATTTAATAACTATTTAATATTCAGTTAATCTATTTTTAGAAAATAAAGCCTTTGAAAGACTAGAAATAACTTCAGTTTATATTCTGTGCAAATTTTTATTTAGATAAATTTAAAATGTTTTATTTATTTATTAGAAAAGCATATTTACATGCAATTCAATAAATACATTGTAATTGATCTTTAGTATAATAAAGAATGATTTGAATAATTTGAAGAAATATTTTTATTTTGGTTATTTTATGTTTTTTCTGGTTATAAATATTGCATATATTTGACTGTGAGTTTCTACTTTCTTTCTAAATAGTGATTTATTTTTATATATTTAAAAATCTTCATCCCATATGTTCAAATTATTCAAGCCAATGTTATCAATATCTAGATGAAGCGAGACAACATTTAAAAGGGATTGATACATAACCAATTTTATGAAGGAAAAATATATCATTTCATCAAAGTAGGAAACATGGGATTGAAAATTAAACTTTGTTTAGTAGTGCAAATTTGGTAGTCTGTGTTAGCAATCACAAAGGAAGAACATCCAAGAATATGAATTTTGAAGATATCGCCATAACTTATGATTTATAATCACACAAAAGTGAGGTTTATATTATATAAGTATGAGGCACTTTCCATATTTGGTTGATCAAAACAATTAGTGACATGGTTAAATTCCACTAGACAGGATCCAGTGATAGAGATATAGGACACCCACTTACTATAGAAAAATTGGGAATTGGTTTTTTTTTTTTATGATGATGATGATGATGATGATGATGTCATCTTCTATTTATCAAAATTTGAGGATAATGTTTAAATGTTTCTCAGATTTATGGCTATTTCATGAATCCTGTGGCAATCTTCTTCCTCCTAAGAATACCAGATAATGCCATAATGTCACCACTGTATACGATCCCATAATTACAAGGATTGCTAACACAAAAAATATCACCATCAAGGGATTTGCTAATCAGTAATAGTTATAGTTGAGGGCTTAATTAGCATGATCTCTAACTTAAACACTATATATACTATTCTTTGATCATTATTCATGCCAATCTCATGTTTTATTGAATATCGTGTTATTATTAATGAAACACTTTAAAATAAAAGGAAGAGGTGATGATGATGATGATGATGATGATGATGATGATGATGATGATGATGATGATGATGATGATGATGATGATGATGATGATGTAGGGTGCATTTTATTTATAGTTGGTAAGGTAAATTATAATATATATGATTATTTCGTAATTTTTATATATAAGATACCTTTTATTATATTTTGAATACGAGACATGTGTATCTTACCCTTTGCAAGATTTGACTTATAATCTTTTTTTAAGAATACATATTCTTCACCATTAAACTAACTCAAATGCACAAAATAAAAAAGAAAAAACTAAATAAATAATAAAAATAAACTAACATTACTCAAAAGATTGTAAATGATCTAATATATAAAAAATGAAACCAACTAACATAAAAATAAAATAAAATATGTTAAATATTACTATTGAATACTATTAATAACTAATAAATAGACATTAATCACATCTTATAACACTCAGATAATTGATTTGTCAATTGTATAAATTGACTTAACATAATTTTGATATGAATAATTTATATTAGTTATTTGAAAATTGTTTATCAATAATTTATAAATTTTTAAAATAAAAATAAAAAAACATTATTTTTTATTTTCTTAAAAAAATTAATTTACTTTCTATGTTGTTAAAGCTATTTCATTTTTGTGAGACACTCTTATTGAATTTCTACCATAACATCTTTAAGTAAACTGAAGAATTATTTTTCTTTTACATTTATGTACTTAAAAAAAATATCACAATAAAATAACAAATAATGGCAAGGACTTTCTTCCCATTTTTCTTAATATCGACTTTAACACAAAACCTATACATTAAATAAAATTCATTATTACCATTTAGATAATCACATTGATTGACATGATTAGTGAGGATTCATTAAACATAATAATATATTCTAATTAGATTTGAGAACTCTTATACCGAAAGTTAATATTTAGATAATCAAATTGATACATATAATTTGTGAGGGATCATTAAATATAAATATATATTTAATAAAATTTGATATTGTCATATAAAAGATTAAAAAAGATATTTTTTTCATTATTTAAAAAAAAATCTATTCAATTAAATAAAAAAGAAATTTTAAATTTTTTAAATTAATAATAAATGATATATATAAAATAATTTAATATTTTTTTATATCTACATTTATTTGATATAAAATTAATAACAGTCTTTTATATTAATTTTTTAATATATTTTTTAAAGATATATTATTATTTATAATTTATAAATAATTAAATTCTAAATTAATGTAATATTAATTCAATAATTTATTAATAATTAAGAAAGTAAATTCTCCCAAACACAATACCCATCTTTTTAGATATATCAAATATTCATAAAACTAAAAAGAATCAACTTCAATAACCTAATTTTTTTCTTTAAAAAACTTTAAAATATCTTTGATCAATTAATTATGTTTTAAATTTAATAAAAATACAAAAAACTTATTTATAACACTTAATTAAGAATTAATACCTTTGATCAATTAATTATATTTTAAATTTAATAAAAATACTAAAAACTTATTTATAACACTTAATTAAGAATTAATAAATAACTTGTTAATTCTTATATAATTTTTTCACATTAATGTTTAATAATGATTTTATTTTTTTTTACATTTTTCACATTAATATTTAATGATAACTTCACATATTTCAATATATTTAAAATGATATAAAAATATTTTATGTATAAATTATATTTTAATTCTATTACAACCATATTCAATGGGTATAAAATAATTTGAATATCCATTCTTCATTCAACCATATTAACATGAATCACTAAAATCATAGTTCCTTAGATAAAATAATGGGGGTATGCCACAAGACAAACCGAGGTAAATTTGAGATGTAAGGTGACCGTATGTACCTCTATCTATTGTGCCATCCATTTAGAACCTTGTCATCACTTATGATATCAGTCCCCGCATGCGATCAAATCTCCCATTCGAAGTAATATCTACCCTAGCTCATACAAGGCCTCTAAAATCAAATTATATTTCATGGTTACGGTGCGAGGACATAATTTTATATGTCAAGATATGGTCGTTCTCATATTTCTTGGAAACATATCTAAACAATGTAGATGATTATATTTCATTCTATATGACTTAACAATCATATATGACTTAAAATTTAATATTTGAGGAATAACAACGTTAACAATGTAATATTTGGATTGTTGATAGGAGTAATAACATACTTAACAAAAATGTAATATTTGGATTGTTGAAGAAGCAATAACAATTTAATAATTATATATAATTTAAAATTTAATAACAATAAATATTAGAATATTTTAATTAGTTGAGATTTGTTAAAAATATTGGTTAGTTTAAATTATTAGAATATGATTATAAACTAATGAAATAAGTATATTAATTATTTAAGATGTTCAAAATGATTGTTTTGATGATTTTCTATTTCTAGAAGATTTCAAATCTTTAACATGGCATCGTTGATTCACATTTGTAGTCTTCGACTTCAATAGAGGATGTTGTCCCCTTTGCGAATGGCATTGTTAGAGGGCCTAATGATATTTCATTTAACTCTTTGCACTCTGCAAATTGCACCCTTTGTGCATGGCCCACTACATCAAATCTGCATGGGGTGTCTCCACTCAAGTATCCACAACTACCTTCAACCCCCTGTTACTAACAACAATATGGATCTGGTCCTTTTAGGAGAATTTTTTTTTGGCATGCAACATAACTTCAAACCCTAGCAGCGACATCCAACCCAACTAGGATGTTATGGAAATGGAGGTAGAGGTCCGATTGGAATGCATGCCCACCCCTTTCATCGACGTTGTCTCTTGTTCGACTCCTAGATTGGATCCCAAACCTCTCACCCCTACTTTTATTGATCCAGTGGTAACTTTTGATGAGAAAGAAACAAGGGAGGTTCTCAAATCAGAGGAATATTTTTCTACCAAGGGTATCATCTATAGATTCTTGGATCTCTAGCCAAAGCTTCAAGATCTTAACAGTTGGATCTCAAAGCAATGGAACCCCTTCTTTTAGGTAAACCCGATATTTATCATTGTGCTAAAGGCTTATTCATTATTAATTTTTATAATATTGAGGATAAGGACAAGATTTAGGAACATGCCTGGTACTTTAATCACCACCCCTTGCTCACGAAACCTTGGTACCCTACCTTCAATCCCCTCAATGAACCACTACACATAGAACCCATCTGGGTTCATCTTACCAACCTTCTGCTTCATTTTTGGATGAAATCTAGCCTGAGGGCTATTGGTAAATCCATGGGTGGGTATCTACGAATGCATCTAGATATCGACATTTTCTCCCTCACTACTTTTGCCAAGATTTTGATAAATATTGACACTTCCAAGAACCTTCTAGAAAAAATCTCCTTAAAAGTCAGAAACCACAATTGGTCTCACGTTGTTGACTATGCATGTTTATTACTTCACTATCATAATTTTTTTGGCACTAGGCACTTGACTAAAAATTGTAACCTTCTAAACAAAAATAAAGATTCTTCGTGGTGGAAATATTTCACCTAGAAAAACCTCACGGTGCTAGTTGCAAACAAAGAGTGGGCTATTAATAGTGAGGATTTTGCTTCCCCTTTTGAAGCCCCTACCTCCCCTACTTCAAACAAGAATCCCATAATCTTTCCACACTCTGAAGATGAAATATTAGTTGATTTAATCTCTCCAAGAAAGGTTGTGCCAATTTCAATCTCCTCAAAGGAGATCCCAAATCTGGACTCTTCCAGGGCAGATACCAATCTAGGGACAACAACAAAAGTTAAATCCCAGCCCTGCATCCCAGTTGAGGATGTCCCATCAGCGCTTTAGGCTAAAAACAAGGAAGGATGGTCTGTGGTTCAAAAAAAGAAAAAAGAAAGAAAATTAATGACCCAACCTCCCTGTATGTCTCTTTGTTCGGGGGGACCTCATGATAATTTTCTGAATATTAGCAAAAAAAGGGCCAGGTCTCCTGGATAAGTTTGATGGAAACTTCGTAGAAGTGTCTTGGTTTGTTACTGTTTCAGTTTGTTTTTGGCAGAAGTTCCTATTGCGAAGAGATCTAATCATCCGTTTGTTTGCCGTTGCCAAAGGTGTCCCATCAAAACTATAATATTTTATTTTAAATTTTCTCCTTTGTAATAGGTTGTGAGACCTCTCAAAACTTATTATTTAACCAATCAAATAAAAACTTTATTTAAAATGTTTAATATAAATTTAATATATATATTTTTTTTCATTAAAAAAAAATTCTACATAAATTTTTTTATTAATAATTTTTAGAAGATATTCAGAAATTCTTTGTTGCTCCTCTATACAAACCATGACAACCTTCGAAACAATGCTTTTCATATTTAAAGAGACCTTAAAAAAAAAGAATACACATTCACATTGAATTAACATACACAATATTTTAAAACGGTCTTTTATTTTCAAACGGGGTCTTAATACATTTATAATGCATGGTGTGATATAGTTTTAGTTACCCTCCTAATAACTTGTGCATGGTCGAAAGCTAGTTCCTCTCTAACAATATTTTCTTCTTTAAAAACTCTGTTCTTGATAATCACTAATAATTTTATATAACCCCTGCACCAAATTTTTTTAATCATAATTTTAATAATTATATATTTTTTAAAATTTTTAGTTGTATTTACTAAGAGTTTATCAACTTATACGTCATTTTACGTATTCTTATATATGTGTATGTGTATATATATGCCATGTTTTATATTTGTCACATCCTTTTCATTATTTCTTACTATGGAAGGACAATTCATTAGTAAATATATTCTAATCCACAAATTAGTTTTATTATCCTTCATAATACAATAACAAGTCATTGGTAGCATTTAGGTTTCAAGTAGAACACAATCATATCCATATTTGAATGATTTATTAAGGCATGAAGATAAACATGATTGTTCCATTAAGGCTTATCTAATAAGCCACATGCATACCATAAAATATTATGATAATCCAAATTTTGGTAGTGTTTTATTTATTTATAGATAAACTAATTTACATAACATAAACATAGATTGTTAAATATAGATAGATTAATATTTTGTAGTACATAATATTTTTTAGTGTAATTTTTTTGAGTGCGTGTTACAATTTTTTTAAGAGATTGTAATTAAAATTATTTTATTTTTATTCACAATACATTTTTAAAATGAAATTTGTGTATTTATAAATTTATATTTGGTAAAACACTTTATTATAAAATTATTATAGATGTAAAAAATTTCAAATCCTTACCATTTTTCACTCTCTCAAACTTTTTTTATAAAAACTTTCTTCTCTTTAATTTTAAGAAAAGATTTCAAAATTTCCTATTTCCATATCTTCTATTTTTCATGGGACCACTTGCCTATTAAAAATAGGATTTCAACAACCTCCTAAACATGCAAAGTGAGTTTGGAAGGGAAGTATGTTAATAATTTTAGAACTCTAAAATCTAGGCCCATTATATATAATCCTTAATAAGGAAACTGATTTTTTTTCTATAAATTTGAATATTAGTGTGGGGATGGAAAAAAGTATAATTATGATATTACCATTATTGAATATTACCTAAAGATATTACTAGTGATAATTTTCAAACAAACATATTATTTTATCATTGGCTTAAAATATTGTGAACTAAGGCACATTCCAAAATTAATATGAGTTATTGATATAAAACAAAGTGCCATATTGGAATATGCATGGATCATTAATGTAAAAAACAATACCATTTTCCCACGTGGATTGGTAGGATTTGTTCCATTAATGTTTTAACTTAATGCAACTATGTGCACCACTAACAACTATCTCTTTATTCTTTTTTCTGTACCTCTTCTCTTCAAATGGCCATTGAACCTACTTGAAAGTTATTGATCATGATGTGTTTCTCAAATAAATTTTCATTGATAAAATGGAGGGATGAAACACTACGTACATGTGTGCTGCTTGTAAATCAATTCACACCTGTGTTCATTTTATTTTCACATGGTTATTATTGTTATTGTGATTTCTATTTTCCTACTTTTTTGTGTGCCTTCAATCAAAGTAAATGTTTAGTGGTATGTCAATGGAGGGATGAAAATTTACACACATGTGTATTCCTTGTAACTAAACCAAATTTTTTTCTCTTTTATTATTATTATTATTATTATTATTATTATTATTATTATTATTATTATTATTATTATTATTATTATTATTATTATTATTATTATTATTATTATTATTGTGTCTTATATGTTCATGGGTTTTTGATCGCTTCATATCAGAGTAAACATTTAGTGGTGCATTAATGGAGTGTTAAATTGTTATACTAAAAATGTCTTTCCTTGAATTTTTATGTACCTCCTTCTCACAACCGGCCATGGAACCTACTTTTAAATTGCTCATGCATGCAATGTTTCATAGAGAAATTTATGTTGGTAGAATGGAGGGATGAAAATTATTATTATTACGGCCTCTGTATCCATGGTTTTTTGTGTGTGCCTTTACATATTACTAAACATTTAATGGTATGTTAATGGAGTGATGAAACATTACAGATAGGTGTTTTCATTATAGCTAAACCCATAACTATGTTCTTTTTATTTTCATGTGCATATTATTATTATTATTATTATTATTATTATTATTATTATTATTATTATTATTATTATTATTATTATTATTATTATTATTATTATGCATTCTATGTTTATGGTGTTTTTGCATGCCTTCACATCTTATTCAACATTTACTTGTATGTTCAAGGTAGTCATCAAGGTATTCATTCATATACTAATAAATGTTATTGTTTTATATCAACCCATATAATTTTTTGAATTATATGGCCATGTTGGAAGAAACTTGTGTCATTAATATACAAGGAAGTGCCATGATGGAATATGTTAGTGTTCTTAATATGCAACAAATATTTTTGAAGACCTATAGTAGCCCTTTTTTCCATTAATATGTTGTTTAAATGTTGCATGCATTCAACTTGTTTACCATGTTAGAGGGATGAAACATTATTCATAGTTGAACCCACAACATCAACATGTTTTCATTCATATCTAACTCTAAATATGTTGGTATTTTAATGAAAGCTTTAGATATTTTTTTGAATGAATGATCTTTTTTTATTTATATCTGTGTCATATTTTTATTTACCTGCATAACATTGGTTCGAAGACTTAACATTTAATAGTATGTGTATGGAATCCCTGAAGGTTTTCATTCAATTACCAATATCTATTATTGTATTTGTATTAAAATTTAAGTTTTTGTTCACATAATAATGAATTAAATTATTTTTATATCAAACTAAATTATTTGTTGAATTCATGTTTATGTGTGTTTTATATTTATGACAAATTTCTATTTCTTTGCATTAACATTAGAGAGATGAAATGGTACGTTCCTTAAACAACATGGAAACATTTAATATGTTACTAAACATTTAAAGCTATGTGGATGGAAGTTTTGTAGGTTTTTCTTCATATACGAGTAAATATTATTGTTTTTTTAGATCATTTTTTATAATTTCATTCCCATTCAAAAAAATGTTGACTCATACGTATCAAATCAAACCATGTTATGAATTACTATTACTATGATGTTGACATGTTTCTATCAATTGATTATGTTTTGTTATTCATTCACATTTTCAAAATTACAAATATTCTTTGTCATAATTTTTGTTAAGCAATTACTCAACATTCTATTATCAAATAATATTGATTTTTTTATTCATTCACATATTATATATTAAAAATATTCTTTTCCATAGTTGTTTTTAATCAATTGCTCAACATTTTATTCCATGTTGATGGAAATTGTGAAAATTATTGATCTGTTTTTGTCAATATGTGTTGCTATGTTATTCATTTCACATTTTCAAAATTACATATATTCTTTTCCATAAGTTTTTGATATATTTTTTATTCACATTGATGTGTTCTTTATATATGGCCATAGTTCTATATCCCTGCCTACAAATTAATATTGCTTCTGAAAGCACCCACCACACATTCCTACACAAAAGTCATTGTTTGGATGGAAAGGGATTCTAACTTGGGACAAAAGATTGAACATCTACTACTACACACAAATATATTTGGATGGAAAGGGATTTGAAATTGGGATGTAAGACTTAACATTTAATTATATGTGGATAGAATCCATGAAGGTTCTCATTCATATACTAGTAATATTATTCTCTTTGTATCAAAATGTTAATGTTATTGTATTTGTATAGATTGCAGACATAAACCACCTAGTATAAAAATTTTACCAATAATAATTTCAAAAAAAACACATTATATTATCATGGGCTCAAAATTTTGTCAAATGAAATTAATATGGGTCATTAATATAAAAGGAAGGGCCATTTTTTAAGATGAGTGTTTCTGAAAAAATTAATATTTATTAGTATGTGGATGAAATTCATGAAGGTTTTCATTCATATATCAATAAAAGTTTAATTTATTTCTATCAAAAATAATAATTCCATCAACATACTAGTGAATGTTGAGTTAGATGTGTCAAACCAAATCATATTATGAAGTCATGTTGTTGTGTTACTAATATGCTATATTATGATATTTGTTGGAAAAACTAGATCTATATTACATTGTTAAGTGTAATTATTTGTTGCGCTAGGTTAGTAACTAGCTTAGTGATGGTTAGATGTGTTGGTTAGGTGATTAGGTGTAGTGGTTATGTATTAGTGTCACGATTTCTAGTTACGTTGTAAGTTATTTAACCAAATAACTATTTTATTCTTTGTATATATTCAACTATTATTATTCAATAATTATATCAAATCATTCTGCTCATTTTCCATCATTAATATCAGAGCAACTTATAATGGGATCCTAAACATTGCAAGGGGCAGTTGCATTCACTTTGCCTCTAAATATGAAAAGAAGATCACATAACAAAAGTATTTGTGTATTTTTTCCCAAAAAGAAGAGCAATTTGACTTCATCCCCCATGAATTGGATTTTCTAAAACATAGACTTCATCGTAGATTAGATCATGGCTCATAAAAGGACTCTGGCATATTCAATACTGCTATGCACTTGGGATATGTTTTTATTGATTTGACATCGAGGCTACTCTTACCTAATGTGTTTTTTATCAACCACCAGATCTACATTTTTGATAAAGACTCACTTGCACTGAACCATCACACAGATTATTTGAAGAATTGTGGGAGTCGATGTTGAAGAAGTAAATGATGATAACAACCATTGAGACCCATAAGGCAATATTCAAAACTGTCCAACTAAGTATAAATTAACATAATTTCTATGCAAAGTTTCCATTTAGTCTTGAAGGTATCCTAAAGGTCCATGACCATTTTAGATTAATTTGGCATCACATTAAAGTTCTGAGATCAAACTAAATCATGTCCATATTGTTCATGCCACTGCCAACAAAGCCTAAGAGAACCAATGGGAATATCTCCACCTTAACATGCTGCCTGTAGATTTTTGGATTGAAGAAAAGATTGTAGATTCACACAGGCAATGCATTTATTTTACTTTCAATTTAAAAAAAATCAAACATCTTTCATGTTATCATATCTACTGTGCATGTTACCATACAGTTGGAAGCTTCATATTGGTCAGTTTATAGTTTTGATATTTTTGATGTATTTGGTATATGTGTATTGTAAGGTCATAACAATTTATTAGTTTTTAGAGTTATTTTGTCTCTTATAAGAGTATTCAAAGTATTTTAATCATTTTTAGATTTAATGTTTTATAAGAAAAAAGAATCCAAACTTAAAAAAAGTGTCAAAAGGTTGGTTTTAAAATAGGTCAGTTTTTATGAGTTGAAAACAGTCAAAAGTTTTGTTGTCTAGAGTCAATATTGTTTTGGGTCCATTGTGTCAAAATTCAATTAATATTTTGTATGGACACATTATCGGGTGAACCTGAAGTCCTAAGTCGTATGTGTTAGTAGGAGAGTTTTCCCCTCATAAACAACATGCATATGAGCTTCATTGAGATATCAATTGAGTAAGTAGCTTCATTTACTAGAGGATGGAGGATACATAGAGGCTAGAAGACATTTCACGTCCTCTTATGAGTCACCTATGATGGGGTTACACCATTGCTATGGTGACAAATTTTGGTGTGTTTATTTTATGTTTTGCAGTGTGTTTTTCAAATAAAGTACTAAGCATTATTTTCCAATTTTGTACCTCCTAAAATAGAATATTGTGGGGATCAAAAGCACTAAAGTAGCACTTGGTTCTTAGAAAAAGGTTTGGGGTAATCTGAGAAACCATTGAAGTGCAATAGAAACCTCCTGCAACCCTCCACGTTCGTGGTTAGCAGAGAGAAGTGTTCCTAACACTTCTAAGTTTTTAGTAATCTTTCAAGGAAAAACTGAGGTGTCACCAAGACCTTGAAGACACAAGGATGGCATGCCACCTCAAAAAGTGAGTAGGCTAAGTGAAGAGTGTAAATATTTTTATAGTGTTTGTAATAAAAGGGGGGACCACTATTAGGAAATATGATGTTTGTAGAAATAATGTAATAAAGGGGGGAATGTTGGAAAAATTGGAATTATATTACATTGTTAAATGTAATGATTTGGTACGCTAGATTACTAACTAGCTTAGTGATGGTTAGATATGTTGGTTAGGTGATTAGGTGTAGTGGTTATGTACTAGTGTTGTGGTTTCTAGTTATGCTATAGGTTATTCAACCGAATAACACTTTTCTTCTTTGCATATATTCATCTATTGTTCTTCAATAATTATATCGAATCATTATGCTCATTTCCCATCAATATTCATTTACATTTTACATTATGTTGTTGTCTTATTGATAGTTTTTTTATGTTATTGATATGTGTTATGACATGTTGTTGATATGTTTTCCATTCTATTTTCAATGTTGTTCATTGGTTTTCCATTATATTATCAATTAGTATATTCATGCATTCTTTTTCTTATATAAGTTGAGTTGTTTTGAAGGATGAAATCTGGTTTGGATGTTCATTTCACAAAAAATTTACAAACATTATGTTTCTTAACACTTTTTATTTTTGCAAAGATTTAATTTTCATCCATTGTGTTTATTAACACAATATATGTTTTCAAAGTTTTGAATATTCATACAAATTTTTGTTAAAAGTTTCTGAAGTTTGTAATGTTCAAATTTGTATTGCTTCTATTTTTTATCTATGTTGTTGATGTTTTATTATCTATAGGTATTGATGATATATTTTGAAGTCAAGAGTGGAGAACAACAAAGGGGCACTCGATTTTAGGTGAAAGTTTTTAAAATTTAATTAAAATTACAATCCATTTGCAGGTTCAATGGTAGATAACAATTTTGTTTTTTACATTAATCATCAAATTGAATACTTATACTTTCATTACATTTCTTAATACACTTCATTACATTAGATATGAAAGTAAATATATTTCAATAAATTATTTTTTACATATGTCTTATAATGGAATATAATAATTATATAATATACTTCACTTGTATCAATACATATAAAAAAATAGATTTATTTAAGGCAAAAAAAAAATTACACCATCAAAGGTGAAATTTTTGATATGTGCCCCTCATTCTCCATATTTGGATAATATGGAGTTATTTTTGGTCCTTCAAGTATTATGTCCTTGGTGGCATTTGTTTCCATGTTAAAAAATAATAGGAGGGATATTGCATGAACCAATTTGGGATAAAATGTTTATCATGTCATTCAATATGTGATGATGTTTGTGTAGATGGTTGAACTCATTTATTAAACATCTTAACATCTCCAATTATTTTTTGGCCTAATCAAATCCCATATCCTTTTTATCAAGCTCTTTATTTTTCTCTTTTTATTTCCTTCATTGTATATTCTCCTGCTTCTTTTGCCTTTTGATTTCATTTACAATTTTTTGATGTTCCCTTATTTCCATCTCAACTTTCCTAAGGGATTTCCTATCATCAACTTGTTGTTTCTTCCTTGTCTTCAATTATTCAGCGTCCTTCTTCCAGGACTCATATTCTATAAAAATTTGAAGATAATAATCTAATATGAGAATTTGTGATCCTCAACTCAACTTGACTACATTATTTCCTGATTACTTTGTAACCCTTTCCATGGAAAATACCATTAATGTTGATATTGATTTTTTTTTTTCATTAATTTTATTTTGGTTTTAATCAAGACCTTCGACTACATTTTATACTATATCTTAATCAACATATAAATCAATTGTTTCATCTTTTACACTCCATTGTCCACTAGTGCATAGTAATGAACTATTTTTAGTGTGATAGAATCCAATAATGATGACATTGACATGGATACATTTACATCCATTAATTCATAATTAAGTCACAATTTATGCCAAGATTTACATCTCGTTCCCTCAGCCTTTATAGTTATGTTTCTTACATATGTAGACTTAAACCATTTTGGTTGAAACTGAATGTTACATTTTTAGCCTCTTCAACACCTTCAACATTTTTTACATATGTAGCTGAAATTTTTTTTACCTAAAAAACTTTTAACATTTTTTGTTTAAACATATTCACCTTCGAATACATTACCATGGTGCATTTGCTCCATCTTATGCATAGTAGCTTCAATGTATTCCTCATTTAGACCTTCTAACCTTATTATATTTTAAGTAGAACTAACTTAATCCTATTTTAAATGTATTTATTCACTTGGATTCATGTCATTCACTACTACCCTATGGTTTAGGGGCTAAATACATGTCCTTCAAAATCTAGATATCATGTTCTTAGGAGTTTGTACCATTTTCAAAATTTTCCTACCTAAAGTTTCCAATTATTGTCTATTTATCTCGTAAACATGATGTGTATTATTCAATGACATCTTATCACTCCTAAATTATGCCTTAAATGGACCAAACACAATTACATCCAATGGTTCAAACTTGTAGTTAGTGTGTGTGGGAAATGTAAGTAGGTCTCTCCCCAAAGATCTAGCCTCTTCAATCGTTGAAAGTGCAACATCGATACCTTTCTCACAAAATATTATAATATGACTATTATTAATTGAAACTCATCCTTGTATACATATTTATAAATTATTCATCCCTTTTATTAAAAATTCTTTCTCCACCCATGCATGGGCTTGGATAGCCATGCATACACCTGATTCACATCCTAAAATGTAATTTTAAAATTTCATTTTTGATTTTAAGAGGTAAAACCCCAACATAATTTGTCCAAATACATTCATGGATGATAAAATAGTAATCCATTCTTTACTCTTATATATTATATGTGGCACAATCCTTACCCCTTTTCTAACGATGACTCACATGTCATAATTTGATCTAGATTGCATCTTTATCTCATCACCATTCCATATTTCATGTGGCCCATAAGTTTTTTTGACACACAAATTTATAAATATATCTTTAATTTTTTTTATTATGGATGGCCTTAGCATAACATCCATATCTCTATCAAAGCCTTTTGTTATTCTTGTAGACAAATTAGGGTGCCTATTTTTGAACCTTTTCCACCATGAATTTTTGGGACCCAAACATTGAAATGGTTGGGAATGATTTGAAATATTTGGTCAACATGTGCCTTAAATATGAGATGTACAACTCATTCCCCATGTTGGCTAAGTCCTTGCACCACTGCACTATCTCACTTTCTTCTATAGTTGATAAAATAGTGGGGGGACCCCTCTTATTAGTAGTTGTATTCCTTTAATCCAATTGGACAAAGTATTGGATTTGTTTCCCCACTTTAAAATTACATAATTCACTAAGTAACCATTGTCATCCACATTTCTCATTGTCCTTTACATATATTCCTTTGTCCACTCGAACTACAATGATTTCCACATAATTGCAATAATGTTTATGTTGGATTACTTCTTTGCTTGGTTGGAAGGGTGTGGGTTTTCAAAAAATTCATTATATCCCTACTATGTAGTAGGTTTCTAATCTTCGCTAAACTTTTCATCAATAACTTTAGGAAAATTTACTTATTTATTCTTCATTTATGCATGTGGCCATATTCTAACATATTGCATCTTCTTCTTTACATTCCTCATGCTGAACTACAATAATCAACAAATTATATAGGTAATTAATAATATAATGAAAACCATATAGACAATAATAATTGGAAATAATATTTGTAATGTTGAAAATGTGAATGAATAACACAACAACATGAACTCACAACAAAATGTGAAAAACACAATGACATGATTTGATAATTTTTTTTTGTTTGATACATTTGACTCAGCATTTATTAGCATGTTAATGAAATTATTAATTTTGATAGAAGGAAATTAACATTTACTAGAATGTGAATGCGAAAATTCATGGCTTTCATCCACATAATAGTAAATGTTCAGTCTTACAGGGGAACTCGTCTTTCAACATGTAACTTCATTTCTTATTAATGACCTATATTAATTTCACATCATGGATTACTTCATAAAATAAAAAATATAATGATAATATAATGTGTTCATTTGAAAATTATTATTAGTCAAAATTTTAAACCAGGTGGTTTAAGTTTGCATTCTCAGGTGAGCCCACTAGATTAGTTGAAGGATGACGCAATAAAGCTTGGCCTTAATTTTAAAATAATTATATAATATAAATGTTTTAGGTATAGAAATATAAATGCATTACATATATTAAAACACATACATAATATTTTAGAAAACTCTAACTTTTGATACAAAAAATGATAAAATGTATTTGTATGTGAATGAAAAACTTTCAAAGCTTCCATCTACATAGAAAAAAAAGTTCAATAATTTATCAACAACACTTATAGAAAATAATATTTGGACTTTTAAAAATGTAAATAAACAATACAACAACATTAATTAACAATATATCAATAATATAAAAAAAATTAGAAAAGGATTTGATTTGATACATTTGACTCAACATTTATTGGAATGGGAATGAGAGTATATATATATACTCGCATGTGAATGAAATCCATCGAGGCTTCCATACACATAGTTTTAAATGTGTAGTAACACATCAAGCATTTGCAGGTTATTTAAGGCAGGTAACATTTCATTCCTTTAACATTAATGTATGTAAATATCATTGCTTCACAAATAAAAATCACACAACAACATGAATTTTGAAAATAATCTACTGTTGAGAACATATGGTTGTTTATTACTAGGAGCATTTAAGTTCACCTTATAAATATTTTGTTTCTAAATGTTATACACTATTATAAGTGACTTTCAATTATCCTTGTAGTGAATACAAAACTTCAAGGCCTGCATCTATATACAAGTGACTATTTTGTCTTCTAACCCATGTTGTGTAGTGAATAATAAATTCAACTTAGATATAATGGATACAATAACATGATTTCAAAAAGCCTCCAAGGCTTCCATTCAAATACCAAAATAGTCATTGCATGGCAAGGATGCTATCATCTTCCAACATGACACTTCCTTCCATATTAATGATACATGCATCTTATAACATGAACATATAATTTAAAAAATGGTATGGGTTGATATAAAATAATAACATTTACTGGTTAGTGAATGAATACCTTGACGACTGCCATGAACATAAAAATAAATATTGAATTGGATGTGAAGGCTCATTGTAGGTTCATTTATTGGAAACACACCCCTATGTAACGTTTTATCACTCCATGAACATACCAATAAATGTTTAGTCAGATGTGAAGGCACACAAAAAAACCATGAATATATAAGGCATAAGAACAATAATTCTCACTCCTCCATTCTACCGATGGAAATTCCTCTGTGAAATGTTTTATTTTTTAGAACTTTCGAGTAGGTTCCATGAACTTTTTGTAGAAGGATGTAAGTGAAAAGACATGGAGAGATTTTTTTTGCGTAATGTTTCATCCCTCCATTACCATACCACTAAATTTTTATTTAGATGTGAAGCCACACCAAAAAATAGTGAACATAGAAGGCATACCAAAAAAATTAGGGAAGTTTGTTGGTGGCATGCATAAAAACATTAACTTGACATAATTATGGATAAAAATGCACCAATCTATGTGGAAAATGACACCAGTTTGACATTAATGAACCATACATATTCCATCTCAGGTTTAACTTGATTTAAATGTGTTACATTTATAAATAACATAACAAAGTGAATGGAAAACATATGAACAATAACTATGTCAATATACATTTGAAATTGTTGATAAATAAAATTGTGTAACACGTAAACTTGATTTCAAAAAAATGTTTGATTTGATATTATCAAAATTAACATTTATTGTTATGTTAAAGGAAAAGTGTAGGCTTCTTAATTGAAACACAATCCAATGTGTATCTTAAGGAATCTTGAATGTTGAATTCTATTTATAGTTTAATTCGAATTTGACACTCTCTACAAATCAAACATTTATTACTCTAAAAAAAATTTATTCATAAAAAATAATTTGAATTTTGAGTTTTGAGTTTTGAATTGTTTGTGAATGGTGAGGGATAAATTTTGTGTTTGCATTCAATTTAGTAGGTGCTACCAATTAATGAAGGTTGGTGGATTCATATCTTGGAGCCAAATATTTAAATTTTGAATACAATAAGATATAATAAACTTTAAGTGGACTAATTACAATTTATGGTATTTCAAATGTTGTATATTCTTCTTTATATATCTTTCAATCAAATATACAAATGTGAATTTTAGGGGCTAAAAATATTTAATGAAATTGACATTTTTGAAATATTTTCACTTTTAAAATATTTTTAATGAATGTAACTTTTTTAAGAGTGTATCCATTTTTATGATTTTTTTTTTTTTTTTTTAATGGAAAAGATATTCGTTTTTTAAATATGATGTACAAATTTTCTTAATTCCAATGTTTATTTGTTTTTAGTATGCATATAATATTTTGTATTAAAGTTCATATTTTAGATATTATTGATCCAAATGATAAAAAGACCTTAATAAAATGTTTACAAAAATTTTACAAATAATAGTAATCAAATAATTCATCATATATTATAATAAGATAAAGTGGTCACAATTACAATTATAACTATTGGACCCTATCTAATAATTGGTCCCCTTACCCTATGTAAGATTGTCCATTGAATGCATGGGACATTGACATTGCTTTGTTCCCCATTGTTACTTTAGTGTGTGTCAGAATGGAAGATTTGGGATGGGATTCAAATATCATCTCAAAGACGGGTATCCAAGGATTAATGCAGAAGGAGACAAAATAAAAAGTATAGATGATCAGAGCATTAATGTGAAAGCATTATGTTTTTTAATTAAACTATTAATTTTTGTGTTGACATGCATGCATCCAACTTATATGATATCTCTCTCCAAATCCAACTCAATTTGAATACATTAAGTACGATATAGTTAAGATCCTTCTTGCATGATCACACAATTGCGTTATGTTTACAGAAGTTGTGAGCATGCTTACTGACACTACATGCGTGGCTACCACTTCCAACATCATTTCAACTTCTAATTAATGTTATTATGTTCTCCCCTATTAGTAGGAGGAAAATGTTCAAATAACATTTAAAGAATATTTAATAAGATTTTTATGTCAAACTGTATTTTGAGTATTTTTATTATTATCATAATATATATTTCCAATATTTTTATTATTATCATAATATATATCCAATCTTTTTATTATTAATAAACAAAGGTTTTGAAAGGATCCTTCCTTTTTATAATGAAAAAAATATATAAAATATTTAAAAATTAAAAAAATACATCTTCTAATAACAACCTAAACAAATAAATAATTAATTTAAAACTAATTCCTATAATCATTTTTTTTTAGACATATATTAATACTATAATAAATAATAAAAACTAAAACTAACGTGCCCTAAGAACAAATGTACCATAGCATAGTTTGAACCCATCTGTGGTCCTAATTAGGAAAATATTTACGTTCCTCGAAACACGTTGACTGGTAGCGGTTGAGTGTTTGCTAGTTGGCGACCTTAGTGTATCTAAAATAGGAAATGACAGACCTGTTACCAATTCCCTCAATTAACAACCATAATGCAATTGCGACAATGGTTAACATAGTTGCTTAGATATAAACTGTGGGCCAGTAAATGTACCCAGCCGCTGCTTCGGTTTTTGATGGATTATAATCTATATTATTAAGTACTCTAAGGATTTATGGATAAAACTCTTAAATATTTGAAGAAGAAGAATATTAATATAATTTTTATTTTTAAATAATATTAAATTAATTTTTTTTAATTTTTTAATGATTTAAGTTGTGTTAAGGAGTTTATCAAATTTTATGTATTTATAAAAAATTATACATTGGTAAAATTGATAGATCTCTTGATACAATAATCAAAGAATATTGAGTAGATTTTTAATATAATATAATTTATAAATTATTATTGGGGGAACATTACCATGCTACTAAACATCTTATTAACTTCCCTAGTTTAAAAGAAGAACAATGAAGGCTACTGAAATTACAAAAAATAATAATTGTTTAAATTGGGATGATAGATTATTAATGAATCATACATGACTTCCTTTAATCAACAATGGTTAAGTTGACTTTAAAAAATTGTTTCAACATTTTTATGTATTTATGTTATTCAAATGTACTGAATTTTCTCAACATTATATTTATGGTGATGATGAACTTAAATAATAATTCAAAATATTAACAATATAAAACAGATTATAATATCTCTAATTAGTGATACCAATCCTACACCATTTCTTGTAATTTCTGGTCGGTGCCAACTTGCCCAAGAGCAAGTCTAATTATCAGGCTGACTAGCCTTGAAAGCTTATGACGGTATTCCAGGAAACATTCATCACAAACCACAATCGAGGTTAGTACAAATGCGGCGCCCTGCAATGTGGGTTCTATTTCAGTACTTTTAGTAACGTGACTAATGTCATCAACTTCAGGTGCCTCCAAAACACAAATAATTGCATGCCCTTGTGGAACAGAGTCCATTAGTGGCCGGGGAATCAACTGACGTATGCACAGATCCTTATCTGTGTCCACCTATACCAACTACTCAAATCTGTTGAAAGACGTAAAAGTTGCAAATCTCTGGAAGATCACTGATGATATATTCGGAAACAGGATTCTATGTCAAACCATTGAATATTAATTGTACACATTTTTGTTGCTTATTGACTTACAGCTGACATAGATCTGAAAATCTATGAAAAATTATTGTCCGGAAAGACAAAAAAGTTACTGCACAGTGATTAAAGTGACGACCCTTTACACTTTTGGGCGCTTTTTAAAGGCCAAAATTTCATGGTATGTGATTGGCCCGTCAGTAACTTGTACTCTTAAAAAATATACACCCGTCATGTAATTAAAATATGTGTAATGATTCTTGTTGTGTTATTGGGGTCATTCAAAGTGAATGAGTCCTCTTAATGATTACGATGCTTATTGGTTGACGCATTAACGCAAGAACCAAGTTCTGCAATGCTTCTGATTGATATATTTGTGTTTTTTTATACACAGGTGGCCGCAAGTGGGGGGGACCGAGAGCGGGACGGAATATGGTGCATTCCCGTGGACTTCCACTGACCCGTACTTTTAAAACCGTGTATGAATATGGTCGATTCCCTCTTCGAATCATCATCCTTCAATCTTTAAGACTTCGAAACGATAGCAACTCTTGACGCATGTGGATGGTCATTTAGAATATTTGTACCTTAATGATTATATGGTACATTGTTGATGCAGGTAAGCTTCAACGGCTGGCGGGAATACTCCATTCCGTTTTAGGATTACAGAATTAAGCTTCGGGGTACGAGTTACAGGGGTGACCTCCTTATGTAGTGATAGATTAGCTTTGTTATAGCACTATGACCATTTTTTGGTTTAAGAATCCTTTTCATGTGAACAAATTATCCCCTTTTACTTAACATTCAGATTAAATGAATCTAAGTATAGGTATTGATGACGATTGTATTATATAAGGTACATTTTTTATTAAAAAACATTAAATAAGAGGGAAAGGTAATGTATAAAAAATAGTTTTAGATTTCAAAGTGAGAGACATTTTCTAAAACAAACACTTGATGAGATTTACTATAAATAAGCTAATGACTATTAAGTTTAGTGTTCACATAAACCTTCACAAACACAGAGAGTTTAAAGGATATTTGATTGTGAACGAATCTCAATGGTGTTATATTATAAGATAAACAATTATAATGAATTGTAAAACAACACATTTATCAATAACAATTAGTTTCAAGCATAGCTATTTATAAAGACAATCAATTTCGTTAATCTCTCAATCTCATCAATTCATTAGGAAAAACATTATATCTCATATAATGATGCAAAATTTAAAATATCCATAATACTAATATAAATTAAAAAAACACAAACTTACAAAACATCTCAAACAAACGTTTCTATCTTTTAGAATAAATATAATTATAACAAAATATTAAAGACCGCCCCATCGAGTAAAATAACTTACATGAAAACAAAGAGATTCTATCCTGAACTTAAAGTTAAGACTAAAGTAAAGTTCCAAATAAAGCATCCGTGCTTTAAAATAAATAGAGTTCTAAAAATAATATTTCACTTCTCAAGGTGCATGCAAACTTTCACTTGCGGAACTAATTCCATTTTAACTACCTTTTGACCCTCGAGTGTCTGAGCTATCAACGGGTAATCCTCGTCCATTCTAGTTACAATGATGATTGCTTTTTTGAACAACAATTCTCCGAGTTAAAAATGTTCCATGGTTATCTAAGGGTGTACGAAGCTATATTATCTCAGCTTTGACCTTATCTAATTTCTATATGGCTTGTGTTATATAATCAATTTTCTATTGATCTCCTCTATTTTTGGGCCCACCTTTTTCTTGGTGAGATTTTTAAAATATTCCTTGTATTTTGTGACAGACGTGAGCACACTGTCTTGCTAATATAATGATGGAATATTTATTTCATTGAAGTAATCTAAATCCTCCCCTTCGAAATCATCTAAATCCTCGTATCTTTTGACTAGTCTCAATAGAAGATTTCATATGGACCGACATATATTAATGTCAAACATGGTCATTATATTGAGTCATTGAAAGAGACATTTCTTTATCACGAAGGAAATGCTTCTCAATTTGTTCTCCATTAAAGTGATCTATTTTAAGTAATTTTATTTTTGAATATGATTGATCATTATAAAATTTATTTTTATGAATTTCAATTAAAAAAATGAAAAGGGAATTTAAGGTATTTTTTAATTTATCCATAATTTATTTTTTAAAAATGGTTTTGACATATGTTTTCAATTATTTTATTTTCTAAACTTTTAATTTGATAACTTGATTTTACAATTTAGTAGGAATATTTAATTACAGAATCTAGGTCTTCTACAAACTATTCTTCACTAATTTAATATCCTAATGCTAAAGCTACATCTTTACTCTTTTTCTTTATTTTCCTTATTAATGAGAATAACTCTTTTTATGTCTCACAAAGTTTTGGAGTACCGTCCTTAATGAATTTATCAGTGATTATTATTTTTAATATTTTTATGAAAATTTTAAATTTTGAATTAATCTCATACTCTATATGAAGGATTATTTCTTGTCTTTGACCCATCACCATCTATAATCTATGCATATAATCATCTTGATAACATTATACTTGAAGTGGAAAGAATGGATGAAGAGATGAGGAATGATGTTAAATTACTAATATTAGTCCTACAAACCTAATGAATGGGAAGGGAAGTGGTATGAATCATTTTGAAAATGAAAATGTATTGGATCTTAATGAAAATAATAAGAACATAAGAGTCAATATTAAACAGTTGCTTGTTAGTAGATTTTTTTTGAAGTAAAGATGAACAAGCTAATAACATTGGAAATTCAAGGTAATATAGTTAGTATGGAAGTGGTTTGTATGTTTAGATCTTCCATTATTGGAAATGTGGTAACTGTAAAAGGGATGCCATGAAATTGAGGGTGTATTTATATGTTATTATAAATTTAAGATAAATATCTCCCATATTTTTAATCATGAAAAGTGTTTAAATAATTGTGTCTTTAATACAATGCACGAAATAAGCTTAGGAGTTTATCAGGGAATTTGGACACATTGTTTGGCCTATAATGATGTGGTTTGTCTATCATAAACTTGTGTGAATCCTTTTGATATAACTAGACCAATGGAAGCAAGGGGCTTTCCATTGAATTAAGGCACTTTCGTGAAGAATAGTGGAAAGATATTACATATATAATTAAACAATATCTGGAGATGTAGATCAAAAATCCATTGATACAATTGAAAAAGGAATAGATCTTGTCACTTCAAAAAATGAAGTTTATGAAGATAATGTTTGGGTTGAAGATGGAGAAGCCATAGTAAGACTCTATAGTAGACTTGATGCATAAAAAATAGGTCAACCTTCCGGAGGCCATAACTTTTGACCTGTAACTCTATTTGAGCTTTTCCATGTGCCAAAATGACTGTATCAAAAAGGTTGAGTCTTCCCTAAGGCACTATATTCCTTTATATTTGATTTTGATATTTTTTAAGGCCAAACGTGATCATTTGAGGGTCCAAAATTAACGTTTAATGATTTTTCTATGAATTTTTTATTTTTAAGAATTGTATATTTTTAGAACCGAACGTTAACTTTAGTTGAATTTTGTCTCATAGACTAATTTTAGAATTTATAATATTTAGGAAAATTTTAGATATGTGCACACTTACATGCGAAACTTGCTATAAATAGCAACTACTAAAAATAGATGTTTTTTTCTATTTTAGTTTTTTTTCAATTTTGCATGTAAACTCTAATTTATGATTTGAGGCTTATTTAAGCATGAGTTGGGTTTGTAATTATTATAAGTCATTCAATACAAATAAATACAAGTTATTGTTCAGAATCTTGGCCAATTAGGTAATTTTATTTGTCTCGTTAGTTTTTGGGTTTATTAAGTCTAATATTGAGGTTTGGATTTGTCCTTTTTAATGCGTCCAAAGGTATATTTTATTTTGAAATTATTTCATCCTACTAACATTATTCTCATAAAACTTGGGGCTTGAGTAATTATTTAGTCTTCAATGTTACTACATGACTTCATTATTAAATATCTTAGGGTTCATGAAATATCTGCCATCATCATGAGAATGGTTATTGTAAAATACGATGAATTTTTGTCATAGTGCATAAAAATATGTCTTGACATTGCCAATGGGATTCAATTGTCCTAGAATTGATCATTCAAATAAAAATAAGATCTATCTACAAATAATTTTTGACTTCACGATTAGGTTTTCTAAATATTTTTTTGTATTTTGAAATGATGGATTGACCATGGATTTTTATTCTTGGATTTATAGTAACCTCTAACTCCTTCAACAAATTGACATGTAGTTTATTTTTCAACCAACCTATTTGGGACATAATATCATAACATGAAAGGAGAGATCAAAACACCTTAATTTCAAAAGACTCTATCATCATATTAAAACCAATATGCTCCTATCTCCTTGATGAATTTATTAATTTCATTAGAAAGTGTGAATAATTGTGTTTTATTGGCCATGTAAAGTAGATGATAAAATAAGTTGTAAATTTCTTTTATATATCTCAAAAAATGGAATACATAAAATTTATAAAATTTCAAATAAATTAAGAAAATAGATAAATTTATCCATCTTAAAAAATCAACATAATTAAATTTAATTATGATGAAAAAAATCTACTAATTACAATACCATATAAAGACCTTAATCTTGTTTGATGTATTGAATTTGTTTCTTCAAATTATATGAAATAATCATATTTAAAATAAATTTATTTATTTCATTATTAATCACGACCCCAAAAATATCTATAAATCATCCACATGAATTGTATCTTAACAAACCCCATAATCTACTCATTAAAATAATTCCTACTCTTAGAGCCATTCTAAAAGTTCTAACATTAAATGCATCACTATATCATTTGTTTACTCATTGTTAAAAATCTCAAGTCCAAATTTTAAATACTCATACCAAGTCATTATTCTCAATCCACTAAGAAATTACCTACCGATTATATGAAATAATGGGTTGTGGAAACTTATCGTACTACTCAAAAGCTAAAAAAAACTATGTAGGACACTTTTTTATTCATATTTGGAGAGTAAATAATACCATCTTTTGTTTCACGTATAGTAAAGGCATTGTAGAAAAGGTCAATACAAGAAAACACATTTGGCTTGGTCGCTTCTTGAAGTAAACTAGTCATTTTGAGGGCTACCAAGTCATCTATGTATTTAATCTTGAATGGTGTGGCTTGGTCATCTTTGCTCAAGATGGGGGCATATTCCATTTATTTTAATAGATATTTTTAATATTTTCTTTGACACAACATTGAAATTACTATCTTTGAAATCTTAGGGAGAATCGGAATAACAATATGTGACCAATTTAACTTGTGTTTTCTATGACATTATATGTTCTTAAAAATTGGAATATTTCAGCTAAGGAAAATTATTTAATAATGGTGGTTTGGGATTAATTTATTTATTTTTATTAATATTTTATATAATAGATATTTCATTTTAATATATTTTATATTTTTAAAAATATATTTTATTATATATTTATTTATTTTTTTGATAAATTTTAATAATAATTATCAATCATAAAATAGTTATTACAACCACGTTTTAATTTAAGCATTACATTTTAATATGTGTATTTTATTGATAAGTCGATTATTTCTTCAAAATTTAACCCTTCATTTGTATAATAATGTAAAAAAATAAAATAAACAACAGAAAAATAATTTGTAAACAAAACAAATCTAAAATTAAAAAACTCTTAACCATAAGAGATTTGCACTAAAATACTAGATCCAATGTAAATTGACAAATTTATAGTGGTAACACCTAGGTATGTTGTGAACATTTTTTTTAATTAAAAAAATAAGAACTTGATTTTGATAATAACTAGATACATTTCTTGATTGTTTTTATTTTAATGTATATTTTTATAGTAAGAGATTAATTAATGTTACTTGTATTTAATTTTTTCCTCATTATTCATTTCTTTTTATAATGTATTTTATTTTTATTTTTTGATCAAAACTCTAATGAATATTTTGATAGACTCACAAAATTTATTTCTAATCATTTTTTGTTTGATAAGTTTTTGTATATTTAATTCTGCTTTGCAGTAGATGAATTTAATATTATTTCGCATTGAAATATTTTTATTTATTTTTATGTTTATTTTTATTATTATTTTTGTTTTCAAGAAAATGAACAATGAGTTTATTTTTAATCTAATCATTAATGCAATGCTTTCAAAATCTTTGTGATTAGTCATGGGTAGTAATTAAGAAGTTGTTGAGGAAGGACTTCAATTTTTTTATAGAATGTTATACCAATACTTTTGATAGATTCAAAGGTACTGAGATTCTAGATGATGTTATTCTTTGAGATTTTTATCGAAAGTGAAAGAAACCTACAACAATTAATTTTTTGTCAACTATAGGTACTAATGATATTAAAGGTGATGTCTCTCTCTCTCTCTCTCTCTCTCTCTCTATATATATATATATATATATATATAGAGAGAGAGAGAGAGAGAGAGAGAGAGAGAGAGAGAGAAACATCATATTTAATATCATTAGTACCCATAGTTGACAAAAAAAAGTCAAGAGTACTATTGGTAGACCATAAATCTTCATTTGATAATAACATTGAAACTTCGTTAGGTGGTGATTTATAGATTGAGGGAAATGAGAGCATGTGTTTTATAATCTTGATGCTTGCCCCATGAATTATTATGTCAAGGGGTTTATACCAATATTTGATATTGTTTCCCAATATAATGAATATGATTCACAATATATAGTTTATTTAAGATTTATTTAAGTCTTACATATGAACCTATAATTGACACAAATGGACTATTATGATGATCATCCTAACATTTACATCTTTGGTATGAATGATTCATAGACAAAGGATAAGAGAAAAATATTTTTGGTGCATATGGTTTATGCATATTAAGAGGAAAATATTATGTTACACCATCCCTCATATTGTGAAATCAACTTTTTATTCAATTTGACTAATTTAGAATAAGTTTATGATAAATCAGATAAGAATATTGAAGTAATTATATAAGGCTATTACATCATATCTAATTTAGATGTTCCACCATTTGAGAGAGTGGGTTTTTTCTTTTTTAAATGATAAGAATAAATTAATTTATTTATAGGGGATTTTTATTCCAACTTAAAATCCAATCAATTTTACCATCAAATTAGGCATGTTTGTTTACATTTATTATAAAAATTTACTAGTTTTATATAAATAAGTTTTGTCAAGCACTCCATATACCATATAAGTTTTGAAGTGTTTAGTAGATGTTTCCACTAGAAAAATATTTTATTGGGTAGGAATGTTGAGCACTGTAAAGACATTATTGATAGAGGTCACAATTTTTTGAGGGTGTATATTTACACCCATGCAAATTGTTTTACACAAAATGAGGGTTACTAATACTAACTGAAATCATTGATGATATGATATTATATTTATTTATATTTTATATTTTATTTCACAATTTCTTATTTATGACTGAGTTTGATATAATACTCATATCAATGAATTGTTTAATTTTATGTGCAATACTTGTTGGTGAAGGTTTTGTTGATGTTTTTATAATTTTTAGATCTATTATAAGGTGAGGTCTAACCAGTCATATTGGGGAAAAATCATTTTGCTACTTTTTCACTACTATTGATGAAAATCACACACTTTTCTATCTTCTTGCTATGAAAGGTGATGATTACATCATCGTTAATAGATTAGTTACCTCTATAGAATATGACATGCATAATGCATTAAAATCATAACTTTGAGTCTTCTAACCTCATGAAATGCATCACCACAATATTAACCTTTTTTCAAAATAAATTTTTTTACCCCCTCAGTTATTGTAATATGAATTATAATGAAATTGTTCTGGAAATACCCTACTCAAATGAAATATTCATGGTTACCTATGAATTTATTACTATGTATTTTATGTCATTGAGTATTGTTAAATTTAGTAATTCATTGGAGTTCATTTTGGAAGTTACTAAAATTTGATGTAAGCATTTATATATACATTTCCAACATTCCATAATAGATTTCATGCAATTTTTAGGTTCTACTGGTTAGACCCAATCTCTATAAAAGTGGTATCTGGGACCAACATTCAGATTTCAATATCTTCATAATATTATGCATAAACATGTTATTGTGTTAGTTTATTAGCATGTGAAATAATGGGAGTCAAATTATAGTTGTAATGGACTACTCATGTGGATTGGTGCCTCTCATTTAGAGTTGTAATGAAAGTATTTAATAGTAGATGAATTCATACACAATTTATTTTGAACTATTTTTTACAATAAGCAAAGGCCATAATTTGTCATATTCATTTGTTAAGGTATTTAATTTGTTAAAATATTATATGTAAAGTAATCTTGAAATGTCCTTTTTATGAAATGTAGTTCTTTGTCTTGAATATTGGCTAACTTGTACTTATATCTAAGTTTGTTGTAATTTTTAGCTATTATTGATTATAAAAATAAGTTTGTTGATATTTAATTTGAAAGTATATTTTATTAACATTAAAAAAGATGAAATAGATTTAAAAAAAATCTTATTATAATTGTAAATAACTCAACTCTATATAGATCATAAATAGAGTATTATTCAAAGCTTTTAAATATTTTAGTGCATCATATGATTATTAAATACTTAATTAAGTAACTTTAAATAAACATTATGATAATGATTTTAATCACCTAAAAGTCGTATTTAGATGTTAAGAGTCTTGTTTGAGTTAACCTATTCCTAGATTACTCCTAAACCTATCCTAAAGCCTTAGACACACTTTTCCATCTATTATGCAAACCACATACATCTACAACTAACTCAAACATAGTCACATGATAGCTTTCCAAAATCCTAACATAGTTTTTTCAGTAGTATACTAGGTGGACATTAGTGCCACATTTGGGACACTACAACCACATGGCACTTGCATCCGCAACTAGGCACTATTGTACTTTGCCCTAACTCTATCAAATGAATAATTTTTCAAACATGTGCCCCTCCTGAGGTCAGCCTAAGTAAATTTTATTATCCACACAAGTTATAGATCTCTATAAATATAAGTCTATTTAACCTTTATTCACTAGATGGAAAATAGATGCAAACACCTATTAAAATAAAATACAAGTTGAGAAAAATCAAGGTATTTGATATTTATTCTACAATACTTTTGCATATTACCATCTACAATAGCCTTAGGCCCAAATTTTAAATCTCAAGCACATTCAAGGCATCCAAGTCCACTCTCATTATAACATTCACTTCCACTTGCATCAAGCACTAGGTAGGAGAATTACATCGAGATTGATCCCTATTAAGAGTATTACAATGTAGGCAACCCTATTCACAATGGGCTATTGAGGATGTCCAACTTATCCTACTGATGAGCACACAATTATTGTTCATGCCATGCTTATAAGGATAATTAGGGTTTATATACTAAATCAAGTTTTCTAGGAATAACCCAAAGTTCTAAATTTTGTTCATATAAGAACAAGACCTAAAAACATAAGAACATGTGTTCCCAAAAAATAAGAATAGTCATGCAAAAAGTACACTAGTGCCACTTTATGGACACTACAACAATATGGTGCTACTATCTAGGTGGGGTGCTAATATCTAGTTAACAAGCGAATCCTAAGACCTTGTTGATGATACTCAGACCTATTTAGAACTTAGTTTTTAGAACCCAAATTATTTGTGATAGTCACTTTCTAGATAAGTCTCTATTTAAGAATATTTATTACTATTTTTAGAAATTTTAAAAAATTCAAAAGCCATAAAAAAGTTAGTTCTTAATTATTGTATATTATTTAACCTATTTAGACATCTCAACCCTTTAATCTAAACATATAATTTACATAGGTAAACCCTAAAAGGTTAAATCATTTGGTGAACCCATCTTACTTAGAATATTACTTCAAACTCTAACTCGCATTAATCCAAATTTTTGTGCAATAAATTAGGGATGCATAATTTTATTTTATTTTATTTTTTTAGACAACCTAGCTAAATTAAATTAATTTCATATTAGGGTTTCAATTTATTTTACAGATAATTTAAATTATTGTAAAAAAACCCTGACCCTCGACACACTTAAGGTTTGTATCCTTTTATCTATAATTAAATTTTAATTCCAAAAATATTAGATTTGATGAAATATTTAATTTTTGAAATATTCCATATATTACTATTCTTAAAAGTTTCAAAATATACAAAACTTATTTTTCAACCTTCACAACAATGGCATAATTTAATAATAGATTTGATAAAACTGATAAGCAACCGTTATAAGACTTTATGTCAAAACATACTGATATACAAGATGATTTCATAAATATTCTTCAAGAAGAACTCTAAAAGCTAAATAATGGTCAATTTTCAACTCCCTCAGTTAATAATGTTGTTACACCTCTAGTGGGACCAACTCAACCAAATTAGATAACACAACCTAAATTTTTTATTCAACCATCAGTGACAGCTACACCACTTGTGGATAGTTATTTCACTCTAGATGTACAATCACTTGTGCATGAGATTCATACTCTATAGTCTAAGGTGTTACATCTTGATAAGGGAACAAGTAGGCCTTCACATGCCTTAGATTCTAAAATTCTCTTACATACACCTTTGGCACATCACATAGTGACAACTCTTTTGAAATATAGTTTCATGGTGCCCAAACTCAGATTATATGATTGTAAGGGTGACCTATAGCATAAAATTAGAGCCTTTCACATAACATGCTTGGACTATGTGTCCAACACTTAGCTTCTTATGAATTTTTTTCCATAAAGTCTCAAGGATTATGCCCTACAATAGTTATATTGTTTGCTAAATCAATCTATCATGAAATTCAATCCTTTAGATGACATGTTCCTATCACACATCTCTATCAACACCAATAATATGATATCATATGCACAAGTGGAAGAGATAAAACAAAAGTTGAATGGGCCTATCACAGATTATATCTTAAGATACAAGACAATATTATCCAAATTAACTAACCCCATACTAGATAGAGAGATTTAATATATATTTATATAAATTTTATTACTATCACTTCATGAAGTTATCTTGTTAAATAAGTTTCTTACATTCACTGATTTGTGCCATAAAATCAAGGAAAGAGAGGTTAAGATATTATCAATGGGAAATCTCAAGTACATAAATAGATCAAAATCAACTATTAAGAGTTAAAACAAATCTCTATACAAGGTAAGGGCCACATAAAATAAAATTGATAAAAAGGCCATTGTCAACATAGCTTCCAAGTAATCTCTCATATTGGTTTCATCTTCTCCTTAGTGAAAAGTCTTCACTAATCTTCTAGAGTCACTAGGATAGGCTCTAAAACAACTATTAGAATGTACTGTCATATCTATCCTTCCCATTAAATAGGTTGATATGATAAAATCTTTTAAAAGAGTTAATTATTCAAATGTATTATACAAGTATCACTAATCTGAGAAATATTTTAGGTGATAATTAAAGTGACAGTTCTACCCCAATTGGTGGCAAAACTTCTGGGAGCCATAACTTTTACACCATAGCTCCGTTTGACTCCCCATTTGAACCATTTGAAAGATAATAATGATGGGAACATCATGAGATGGCATGAGATTTTCTCAATGGATTTTGACCCCAAAAAACTAAATGGAAGTGCCCCAAATTTCAATTTTAGTAGTGCAGTCTAAAAATAGTAAGTTTTTAAAAATAATAATTCCTCAAATTTTGTATTGTTGTAAATCATGGAAGTCAAACCACTTAATCCTCCTCAATTTTAGTGACCTTCCAAATACTTATACCATAAAAATATGTATAAATGAATATGTAACCAAAAATGGAAATTAGACATCTCTTTTCAAAGATAGGCATATGTTTAGGTCTGCAAATTTGATCAATAAAACATCTCTTCTCAGAGATAACATTATTATAATTATGTTGTTCTTATTTTTTGAATTATATTTCAACAAAAGCTTCCAACTTTTGGATTAGTGGTATCAAAGTGGTTTATCTTGAGAGTGTATGATCTCAAGGATGAGGTCATGCTACAAGAATCTTGGGTGGAAAACAACAAAGCTTCCAAACTATCCACCTATTCACTCCAGATAACTTCAAATGGTTGACAACATCGAGACATTTGATTCTTTTAATGAAATAGTGAATGAAGCCCTTTAATAGTAGAAATTGAAGATTCTATAACAATTCACTCAAATTCTCCAAAAAATCTCGATGGAAATTTTTTTCTCCTCATCTCCACCCCCACATCCTTTCAGTGCCCCAACACCCTTCAAGGTTCAGGTGAATTTTGATATCCCTACATTTGAAGGAAAAATCAATGTTGATGCAGTAAAAAATTGGTTAGATCAATTGTCTTCCTATTTTTTTGTAAATAAATTCATCGATAAAGAGAAGATCTCTTTTGCTCTTTTGAAAGCATCACTGCCTGTCAAAAATTGGTGGGAAGTGTACAAGAAGATATTTAGTATGGATGATATTGGCCTTGAGGTGGAACCTACCTAGGATGATTTCATAGAAGCTGTAAAGGAAGAACACTACACCATTGGAGTATATGATGACCTGTATATAGAGTGGCAACAACTTCACCAAGGTAAAGAACAATTTATTCAAGATTACACTGATATTTTTCATTCTGTATCTGTGAGATTGGGAATCCAAGAAAGTGAGAAACATAAGGTTCTCAAATATCATGGTGGAATATAATGGTATATATGGAGGGAGATGGAACTCTTCAATCAAGAAACCCTCGATAAGGCGTACAAGTTCATGGTAAAGATTGAGTAGAAGCATGAAAGAATAAATACAAAGAGTCAGCCTATAAAATGGGAAAGTGACAAAGAAGGTCAAACATGAGGCCAAAATTGGAAGCAAAAGGAAGGGAAGACAGGGAAATGGTGTGATTACCACAAATTTGGAATGCACTCCAAATAAGAATGTTGAGCCATCAAGTCCCTACTTTCTAAGTCACAATACTCAACATCTACTACTCTACCTTATACATACCCTAAAGTCAAAGAGGATGAAGAAGAGATTATAGATGTTGAGCCTGATGCCATCGTTGCTTCATCATAGACCCATGAGGAGAGTCTAGATGATAAAGAAAGGTTATTTCACTCTAAGTTATGGGTGAAAGGTAAGCCTCTACATTTCATTCTTGATAGTGGGAGTCAAAATAATTTAATCTCTGCTAATGTTGTGAAAAACCTAACTCTATCCATGACTCAACCATCTAATATGCAATAAAACCTTTCTAGGATGAGGTCTTATGTGATGTGGTTAATCTAGATGTTTGTGATGTATGATTTGGTCAACCATTCATGTATGATCGACATGACATATATGATTCAAGAAATTGAAGGATCACCCTCAATCTTGGAACATGGTGCTATAAGGTACTAGAGGTACCACCTTCTACATTTATTTCTCTAATTAGTGACAAGAAATTCATTCTCATGGTGGTCAAGCAACAAAAATCCAAAATGGCTGATGTTGTAGCCCTGACTACATAAACAACAAAAAAATAGAAGAAAATAGATACCAAGCTAAAGAAGTTCATGAACTTCCATCCATAGACTGATGGTCAAATAGAAATGGTAAACAATTGGGCCCTATACAGCTCCATAAAGCATAGTGCATTCCAAGTATGCATCAAGAATCAAATCAAAATACAACTACCACACTTGATGAAAAGTATTAATGTAATGGGGACCATTTCTTCTCAAGGAGGGAGGAATGATCTGAGCAATATTTTAGGAAATAATTCAGGGGATGGTTCTACCCCAAATGGTAGTAGAACTTTTGGGAGCCATAAATTTTGCACCATAACTCCATTTGACTCCCTGTTTGAATAGTTGGAAAGCTAAAAATGAGGGAAACACCATGAGATGGCACTGAGCTCTAATCAGTGGGTTTTGAACCCTTAAAACCAAATGGAAGTGCCCCAAATTTTAATTTTAGTAGTGGAGTCTAAAAATAGTAAGTTTCTAAAACTAGTAATTCCTTGAATATTGTATTGTTGTAAATCATGGAAGTCAAACCACTTAATCTCCCTCAAGATTGGTGACCTTACACATCCTCATCCTACCTTCAAAATATGTATAAATGAAGATGTAACCTAAAATAGAAATTAGACATCTCTTCTCAAAGATAGGCATATGTTTGGGTCTGTAAATTTGATCAATAAAACGTCTCTTCTCAGAGATAACATTATTATAATTATATTGTTCTTATTTCTTGAATTATCTTTCAACCAAATCTTCCAAGTTTTGGATCAATCACATGAAACCAGACCACATTATAAACATATGCATTATTCCTAAAACACAAGATACAAGAACTCATTGAAATTAATATTATTGATGTGGTCATACCCATAAAGATGCTGAAATAACACCAAATAGAGGCTAAGGCATTGAAGATATTTTTAAATTCTTTCCCAAAGAATATAAAAAATGAGGCAAGGGTACATCAAGTGTTCACTGTACATATTAGGCACATTCACCACTAGATTCATACCACATAGTTATAGAAGAGACACATCCACTACATTAAATTTTTGGCATGTATCACACTACAATGTCACCTAGACCACTTATCACATTTTCAAAGAAGGAGATTGTGGATGATGATACATATTTACATGCATTCTTCATATAAGCATACATAGACCACCATCTTATTCATAGTGTGATGGTTGATAATGGGTCAAGCATAAATATATACACCATGACACTCTTACAATATTTGGGATATACTTAATGGGATATATTTCCCATAGATATAGTCATTATTGGTTTTGATGGCCATGTTTAAAGATCCATCGAGGATATTTTGCTTCCATTATAGCTTGAACCAACACACATAGCCACTCAATTCATAGTAGCACCTAGTGTATATGTATTCTACATATTATTGGGCAGACCATTATTATAGAAGGTTTGAGACATCCCATATACAATACACTAATGTTTGAAGTATATATATGCTAATCAAGTGGTTACGGTTGAGGGTGTTTCATATGAGTATCCTCTTCCCATCCCATATGTAGTTCCATCATAGTTTCTAGCTATAGTTCCAACATAGACATCAATTACAATTCTAACACCATTATCAAATATTACATATTATTAGTTATAATAAAGAATATAGATCCTATGCATATATCATAGTGTCTATAAAAGTCATTAGTGCAGGTCAGGTCTACTCCTATGGTATCTACATGTATGTATACTCTCCCACAAAGACCATTACTAAAGAGACCCCTAGTCAAAGATACATTATTAATTTTAGAGGACCTTCCTATACTTATTACACATTGAGATCAGTTTGATTAGGTTCTAGGGGTTCTTAACACAAGACACCTACATTACTACAACTTCTTCATCTATAGATGGGTTCTTAAGAACCCTATTATTCATGATACATCACAGTTAGTACCAAAACATCATAACATCACTACACAGACTACTTTAGATAGAGATTATACAACATAATAGATCATGGGCTCATAATTTCCCTTTCACAGTTCCATTATTAAACATAGGTCACAATGATAGTGAGTCTCCCATGAGACTCATTGGTTATTATGGTTCCTAATCTTGTAAATATTTCCTTCTCTCTCTCACTCCTTGTACATAGTTTATTTTAATTTGCTTGTACATAGATTATATATTAGAAAACATAAAAACAATATAACATATCAAAATACAAAAGCATTTAAATATTTTAAAAACACAAAATTTATAGATTGTATTCAATGTTATGTTTACATTTATACTACTTTCCAGATATTACATATTGATAACTATCTTAATATAGTTGGTTTTATCATACACATATGATTCACTTATTCTTGTCGAATAATTGTAGATTACATACAAGACTCTGGTCTACTAAACTAATATATACTTGTTATCATATACCCATGAGGGGCATATACATCGATCTAGGTTTATACATTTGATACATCCACCCACTCGGGGGAATCCCATACACAGTTGCTAATACAAAGTTCTATTTTTACATACTATAAATTATAGCTTATGCATTGATATATCTTGATGTTGATCATTATTGGTCATTACCAATAATTTTTACTGACTATCACTAGTTAGACTCAATATATGTGCATCCTATCATTTACATAGACTTGTACTAAAAATTTATACATGATTTCATTTATAATTTTTCAAAGATTAGATTTGATTGTGTTTTTGATGCTTCTTCCATCTTCAAGGGCATTTGAGTATGCCATTATTAATTGGCTCTACACCACTTCTCTATTTATATGACTTAGAGATGTACCCATGTCCCTTGTGTGTGTTTTCTTGATTGTATATATAGACATTTAAACATATCTTTCTATGTGGCTCTAATCTAAAATTGTTTATTAATTATGTACGTGGACATTTGAACATGTCCTTGTATGTCTTAATTCTCAAATTTAGTGACATGTGCCCATGTACCTTGTATTATGGTCCCTTGGCCTACATTTTTGTGCCTCATGTGATTGTTTGTATGCTTATTTCTATGATTCTTCACCATGACACTTGTACTTTCTTGTTACTCTCTCTCTCTCTCTCTCTCTTTCTCTCTCTCTCACACACACACACACACACACACACACACACACACACACACACACACACACACACACACACACACACACACACACACACACACACACACACACCAGTTTTTGATGCCATAAGGGACCTCATGCATATACCTTTCCTACTTGGGTGTTGTGATGGACATCATGCCCCATCCCCCTAGGTAGTTACTTATATTTGATGCTATAAACATTGATTACATTTATTTTGACACCATTTTGGAATGCTAGATTACAACATACATCTTACATTACCTACTTATGCTCATATTCATTTACATTTTGATGTTATGTTTGTAGATGGTATTCAAATATCATGTACATCCTCTAACTAACACATTTTGTAGAATTATTTTTTTTAGGAAAGATCTTACAGAGGTTTCACAACTACCCTCAAAATAGGGGGTATTCACAAGGGTTTGTCACATAGATCAGGCTCCTACTTTGATATTCATAGATAAATTTCAACACATAAGCTCAGTTTTATATTTCAGACATAAGGCAAACACAAAAATAAAGAGGCTTAGAAATCAGTTTAGTTCACCTAGATTTTAGCCCAGACATACATTAACACCAAGATTGGGACACTAGTGCTATAGGGTGATACTATCCACTATAGGTCACTACTGTCTAGTACCCTTAGCTTTAGGGTAGTCTAGATTAGCCATACTAGTACCCCGGTATAATATAGATTTACATAGGTACAATCATAGATTTGATAGTTATATTCAAATTTTGTTTAAATACACTCATTTAAGCCCAAATTAATATTAGTCGCTTAAATTTAGGGTATCATGTACGGTATGATCACTCCAATATTCAATTTAGATACACAAATTTAGCTATTACATACTTAATATAATAAGATACCAGATTGGGGGCATGTGCACATCACATAGTTTCCATATACTCAGCTACACATAGGTTGATTAGATGGAATGAAAAAATCTATGCCATTCTCTACATTGTATACACTTACTATCATATTCTATGTTGTCATCAGATTCATGACTTACTCCATCTATAGTGGTTGGCATTCCTGAGTATCCCAAAGCTACCTAATGTCCTTGAGTGGCCATGGAGAAAAAATACACAATTATATATACTTAGATATTTTTAACAATTTACATAGTCTAGTTATAGATGCATCTAGTTTACATGGGTGGGAAATGGTGGATTCATATCCTACTTAAGTTCTTGAGCCACCCACATGAGAGGGTTAGATGCACTTATCGTATTATCTAGGGGTGGGAAATGATGGATTAAAAATCAGATTGAGTTCTTGAACCACCCATATGAGGATTGAGCAAGATATTCAATGATATGATCACTATGTACACACACACACACAAGTTATCACCAAGTTCATGCATTGGCTCACATACCCAATTAAGTTTATTCATTTCTTTCCTCTCTCTTTACTTAGTTTTACTTAGTTATTTTATTCAACATAGTCTTTTTCTTTTGATCATATCTTAATGACTAATTTTTACATGTATCATTATAGGTCATTACTTTGGACCATGTTTCACATACATAGACCTAGATTCACATACTAAAACTCAACTATGTGGGCTTCACTCCCAAGGTAAGTCCATGTAGACTTCTTTTTCCTTTATACTAGTCATTTCTCTTTGCTACATATCTAACATAAAGGGTGGGAAAATGTAATCATTTAAAAGTGGTATTTGGATGCTAATAGTGTTGCTTGATTTAGCCTATTCATAAATTATCCCTAGACCTATCCTAGCTCCTTAGACACATTTTTATAGGCATTGTGGAGACCACATATATCTATAATAAGTTCAAACACATTCCCATGATAGATTTTCCAAATACCAACCTAGTTTTTCTAGTAGTCTACTAAGTGGACATTAACACCAATTTTATGACATTACAACCACATGGTGCTAGTGTCCCCAACTAGGTGCTATTTTCCTTTTCCCTATCTCTCCCGAATAGATACTTTTTCAAATGTGTTCCCCTTCTAATTTTAACCTAAGTATATTTTATTATCCACATAAGCTATATATATTTATAAATATAAGTCTATTTTACCTTTATTCACTAGATAGAAAATAAATTCAAAAGCCCATTTAAATAAATGACAAGTTGAGTAAAATTAAGGTATTTGATCCCTATTCTTCTCTACTTCTACAAACTAATATATACAACATCCCTAAGACCATACTTCAAAGATTTAAAATCTCAAGAACATTCAAGGCATCTAAGTCCACTCTCATTCTAACATTCAATTGCACTTTCATCAAGCATTAGGTGGGAGAACTACATCAGGATTGATACCTCTTCAATGTATTGGTATGTATGAAAATATCTTCACATTAGGGTGTTGAGGATGTTTATCCTATCTTATTAATTAACACACAATTATTAATCATGCCATACTTACAAGGAGGATTAGGGTTTACACACTAAATCATGTTTTTTAGGCACAACACAGAGTTCTAGATTTCATGCATGTAAGAATAGGACCTAAAAATATAGGAACATGTGCTATAAGAAAATAGGAATAATCCTACAAAGAGGAAACTATTGGAAATTTGAAGACACTATAATAGTATGGCATTATCATCTAGGTGGGACACTAATGTTTAGTGAGTAAACATATCCCAGGACCCTGTTGACGGCACAATGACTTGTCTAGAACTCAATTTTAAGAACCCATATCATCTACAATAGTCACTTTCCAAATAAGTCTTTATTTAAGAATATTTATTTCTATTTTAGAAAGTCAAAATAAGTCAAAATCCATAACAAACCAATGCTTAATTATTCCATATTATTTAACTAATTTAGACATCTTAGCCCTTTAATCTAAACATATAATTTACGTAGTTAAACTTTAAAAGGTAAAATCAATGATCATGAATAATAGCTAGATAATATATATTTATATACACATTTCCATAAAATATATAATTTATAATTTTTTTTTTGTCATTCATGATTCTATAAAACTGACTCAATCTCAAAATGATTCATAACATTAATATGATTGTGTCCTTTACAAAGCATTACGATTAAAATAACATTAATATATCTCAAGATTTCCCATTACCGTGTGATTGATGCCCATAATTAAGTACTTTGTTAACCTTACATTAATTTATGGTATAATTTAATATAATGTGTATTCCCCATTGCATTCCTTCGATAAATCTTTTCCATTAGTTCCCTTTTTTTGAATGTTTCTATAATTGTACTTCCCGTGACCCTACTCCTTATGATTACACATCAGCTCACATGTAGAATACATACCCTATTCATACTAAGTTGAGATATACACCACCTACTGGGACGTCTCTCACATCATATTATTACCCTCCATACATCCTTAGTCCATCTTGGCCCTTTTGCATACAAGACAGACCCTCTAGAGACCCCTTAGGGCCTTTTAGGAGCGTATTAACTAGCCTAATCCCCTATTTGACCTAGGTCATGGATTGTGTGAAGGAAAAACTCAGCCTAGGATACATGTTTCCTTCAAAAAATCTATGGCCTAGCCATATCATAGGTAAAATGTGTGCAAAAGTGCTAGTTTGGATCCAAATGGGCAAAAATGGCTAGTTTAAGGTCTTTTAGTGGATTGGGATTGGGATATATGCCTCATTATCATTCATTTGAGTCTCTCTCTTGATCAATTTATTACTATGATCTTCCTACTTGATGATTCCATTATAATCTTGGCTGCCTCGAATCTCTGTTAATTCTTTCTTGGCACAATAGTTTTCATTATGACAGGGGATGCCCTACATTGCTACAACTATTCTTGGTGATTCTCATTGTTATTGATAGTGTTCCTAAAGATATTGGGTTTCTCCTTGGTCCCTAAAGAGTCTATTTCACTTATTGTTTCTCCTTACATTGGTTCTTCATAGATTGGTGGCTTCTATTTCACCTCTTCCACAACTTTTGGCTCTTGGTCTGGACTCAACTTATACACAGCCTGATCTTCTTCCTCTCTTGCCTCTTAACTTGGAAAATTGGTTGGTATAAATTTTGTACATATTTTTGAGCTTGATATGAGGGCACTTTTATTTGTAAGGTGAAACTCTTTGTTTATTTTTTGTGGTATACATGTCAGGGTTTGATTTGTTTTAGTGATTTAGTTGTTTTGTGCATTATTTAGAATAGCTTTTAAAGTTTATGCATTTATGGGTGGTTAAAATATATTTTAATAGCTTGAAATATTTACCATTACATGTTTATGATTTCATTTGAAATGTATTCATTATATATTAGGACTCTACATGCTCAAAATGATCTATACAAGTTGCTTAATCAATCTCTCTCTTGTTAAACTACAACATTGCATTGTTAGAAAACAATAGTGTTGAATTCGAAAGATAGCTCAAGCCTAGACTAGGCATGCTCTTTAACCTCTTCTTAAAAGCATATTCATTTCCTAAAACATATTTCATTTCGCCTAAAAGTGCCTTAACATCTAGATTTACAATTCATTTGTTATCTCTCTTTATTCAATATTATTATTTCCATAATTTATATGCAATCAATAGCTTAGCCTTAGCTACTTGATTTACTATGGTTGGATCTGCTAGATGTACTTGTGTAATTTATTTTCTTATTAATTCTAGCCACAACCTAGGTTACAAGTCTATCTATATCTTGGTGAAAGCTAGCAAATTAGATAGCCACTATAGATATTTTGTAGCCCATAGAACCCTTGAGCCTTCTAGCCTCTTAGTGGTTTGCTTTAGCATCCCACCAAACACTGGTAGTTCCATTCAGATTCTTTGAGATACATTATGGCATGCTTGGTGGTACCCCGCATAAGGTCTCATTATATTTCTATCCTCTTTATAACTCTTTTAGTCAATCCCTTTCTGATAGTTGTAAGGTTTTTATTTCAGTTATGTTTTGGCTCTCCCTCTAGTTATGTGATCTTGTTTTTAGTTTTGTGTCCTTATCCTTATTGGTTCTCTAATATGTTAACTTTTCTATTGTCTCCCATGTTGATCTTGTTTCATTGTATCCATGGTCAGCCTCACACCCTTATGATGCCAATTCCATCATATTCAAGGTTTTATCCCTAAGCTCACTCACGAGTAGGCTAAGGATGCAATATAATACCATAGACACCATAGGACCTAGGAGGCTATCTCAACCCAGCATAGTGACCTTGACCCTTTCATGTTACATATTGAACATGATTGGAAAATCTATAAACAATGGACTCACTCACCTTTCCACAAGTTTGAGCATTACTTGTTCAAGGATACCTCCTTGAGACTTTAGCTTGATTCTCATTCACCTATTAGGGGTGAAGATGACACCCTTTCAATATTGAGGGCCAATGAGTTATGCATAATCATCGAAAATTGTCATAGGAAACTTCATATTAATTAAAAACATTTTCCTTTCCCTAGGAGTAAGCAGTGTGCTTCCTCTAGATATAGAGATCACACATAGTCTAGTTTGAGTCACTCAACCAGTTCTCATGTGAGTCCCCTACCTCTTTCTCAATAGGATACTCTACAATAATAACCACATCATGTCAATGTTGTGGGTTATAGTCATTCCCACTTGATGAGGTATCTTCATCAAAAGATTTCTCATCCTCTTATCCCTTCTTTTACAGTTTTTGATGATTGTGGTGATTTTGATCATCATCTATAGACTAAAGATCCATGGGATGTACATCAAGAGTATCAATTCCCATTGGTTGATGCTCATCTGATGTCACATAATCAACATCATGTGATTTTGGTAATCATAACCACCTCCATGAGTATACCACATCTTCTCATCATCCTCATGAGGAATGTCACTCATCTTTTGGTCATTCCCCATGTCATGGTAGAGATAATTTCCACCATGAGCATCTTATCTATCATAAGCCACCTTAACATCATCCTCTTCATGTCCATGGTTATGGTGTTACCTATAGGCACAGGAAACATCATTACCATCATGATCCCCATCTCAAAGCTCATCGCCAATTGTTATCAACCATGCTTATGAGGATCTCCATTGAAATCCTCTAGACCCTTGGGTGTGTGATATTCCCCTTCCTAATCCTACCCTTGAACTACCTAAATTCAATGGGGATTGAGATTCTTGTCCCAAAGAGAATATTAAAACATTCATGATGGCATTTGTGGATTGGAAATATGATGAAGGCATGATGTTGAAGCTCTTTGCTCATTCTCTATGAGTTGAAGCTCTTGTTTGGTTTTAGAATCTACCTCTATATTTTCTCTCTAGTTTCTATCTCCTTCCTAATGACTTCCTCTAGTAATTTGATATCTCCAAGCATTTCAACCTTGACATCCAATCACTCAAATCCATGGCCTAAGCTAAGGATGATTCAAAGTTTGATTTTGTGTATGGGTGGCATTTATCTATTCATGCATATAGGACTATGATCTTGGATGACTAAATTTTTGATATGTTCACATGAACATTGAGGTAAGAGGTTCACCTTGAGGTCCTTAAGTGTGATCCCACCTCATATGATGAAGTTGTTAATGAGTGTCTAAATATTGAAGTATTTGAGGTATGTGCCACTATTTGGCCCATACCAACCCAAAAGTTAACCTCTTTATGTGATCATAATTACAATATGATTGATGATGGTGTTACTAATTCTCCTCCCAAGAAGGACAAGAAGGACTACTATGATGTTAATGCTTTGAGCAAGAAGCCAGATAAAAGGAAGGCTTATAAATAAAGCATAGAAAAATAATGAATGGTGTTTCTTTGTGACCCCACCAAGTTTTTCAATTTACATCAGATGAGGGGGCATGATGATGCCAAGTGTACTACCTAAAAGTTTGGTGGGCAAGCCTTACCTCCATCATAGATTTCTCCTCTTCTGAAACCCAATAATAAACTGAGTGTGTTTAAGGAGCCTCTACTTGACCATGACAAGAAGAAGAAGAAGAAGAAGAAATCAAAGGCTAAGGTCCCTTGTTCTCCATCTTGTTCCTCCACCTCTTTTGAATCCTCTTCCCATGCTGACCTAAGAGGGAGATCCAAGTGTGAGAGTAGCAAGGTTGTTGCTTAATTAACATAGCCTCTAATAGGTAAGAGTTCTTTGTCAATACAGACTTTGGTCATGTTACTGACCCTGTTGGAGAGACTAGTGGTGTTAGGCCCCCTATCCAACCCATAGGGGTAGGAAATTCAAAGGTTATATTTAACTTTAAGTGTAACATTTCCTCGTAGGCTAGACAACATCCTTACTCCATCATAGAGGAGTTGCAAGGCCTCTCATCTAGGATCTTGATTTGGGACCTTCTTTGCCTCTACCATGAGTAAAGGGGCCTCATCTTCAATGATCTTGGTCTCTCTTATTAGGCTCCACTATGTGATGATGTTGAAGTGTTGTTCATCTCTGATGTACACAAGCACCCTCCTCCCATATTATCTTTCAACCCAGCCTCTTTGCCAAACACTTCAATTTTTGTAAAGAGGGATTAGTTCCCTCTCTATATCAAGACTTTTATTGATGATTATAATGTTAAGTGGTGCATTATCAATGAAGGAGCTACATTGAATATCATGCCCATGCATGTGTTCAAAGAGATTGAGATTAGTTGAAATAAGCTCTTAGATTCTCACCATAACTAAGTTGGATTCAAAAATGACATAGGTACACTAATGGGAAACATGAAGATTCAGGTCAAGCTTGGCCCCAAGATAGTTAGAATATATTTCTATGTGTTAGACCTTGATCTTTCATACAACATAATTCTTGGTCATCCTTGGACCACTACCATGTAGGCCATCACATTGGCCATTTTTTGCATGATGCAGTTTGTACATGAAGGTGAGGTTCAAACCATAGAGGCAAACCCAAATCCTTGGGTATTTCTCTATGCAAAGATAAAGACCTTAGGTGAGGCTTTGGCTATCTCATCATAGGGGTTTGTAGATTCTCATTCATCCCCTATTTTTACTATCATTTCTTCAGGGATGAGCATTGCGATTTGGCTGAGTACTAAGTAGCATTCATTCCTTTAGAGTTTAGCATGTGTCAATCAACTCTCTCTTATACTTCATGAGGCTATGTCATCTCATCTATTTTTAAAGACCTCTTCTAGGATATATCCCTAGACATTGAGCTTCCCCTTGCATCACACTTTCCTATCAAATTATTATTTCTCTTAATGCATCTCCCATTGAGACCATTAGGGTAGTTATGTCTGATATTGAGTTCTATTCCATCCATGGTATAACACCCAACCCAATCAATGAGGGAGATATTACAAAAATATCATGCCCATATATCCTATGCACTACCATCCTCTTACTTGTTTGGGTTCAAAGCTCTTGTTCACCATTAATGATTACACATTTGACACTTCAATTTTTTGAGTCATGATAGGTGAACCTAAGGATATGGATGCTCCATCTCCTTCCTCTAGAATTTTACCTATTGTTTGGCCTCTTCATAGGCTGAGTAATGGCCTATCTTAGGGTTAGGTCTCTAGTTAGGGAGAAGTGGTGGCTTGCCCTTGGGGGTAGGCCCAACCCTAATTTTTTGGTGCTTTAGCAAATCTCACAGCTTATTAAAACACCCTCCTTAGGCCCATGCTTGATGGATTGCCCCTCTTATGAAATACATTATCAGATCTTTATGGGTCTCTTTTTCCATTTGGCTTATGCACTCCTCCTTCAGTGCACCTTGGGATAGAAGTAGAGTCTTTTTCTTCTATTAGTTGGCAAGGCTATTATTTACTAGTAGATAACCCTCTACTGACTCCCTCTCTCCTTTTTCATAATTTATATAAGTGATATGGGTTAGTTTTTGTGGTTTCCTATGACTTTTTATGGCCTTCCCTAGCTGGTATTCATCTATCATGAGCCTCCTACCACCCTTCCTCACCTCTCATTGTGGTTGACATTGAGACACTCTCCATAGTTGACCCCTATATAATGACAATGGCTCTACTAGGTAAGATGTCTTTTTTTCCTCTTATACTCTGAAACCTCTTCACATATGTACAAGAGATAAACATGACCTTAGATTAGTCATGCATGTTGTGGAACAATAAAAACATGTTTTGACAAGCTCACAAACACTCCTCTTCTTATTTTTTCCTTTCCCTTCCATTTTGGGCAAGTTCTAGGCCCTTTTCAGGGCCCTTAAGCTTATTTTTGGCCTCTTCTGGTCTAGGCCATGGATTTTTGGGCAAAGCAATGGCATGAGTAGGCTAGGACATAGCTTATTAGTGCCCAAGCCATGGCCTAGGTTAGTAACTTTTCATTTTGCCCTTTTTGAGCCTCTGTTTTGCTCTCAAAACCCATGAACCTTTATCTTAGAGGTTTTGGCCCATTTCAGATGCAATGACAGGGTATGTTTGTCTCATTAAGACCTCTTTGGGTGTGTTTTTATATAATTTATTTTTCTTGAACCCCCAAGTATCTAGCCTATTAGGCCTATGTACTCCTTGTTGGATACACCTTGTGGGCCCTTTTTAGGTGTTTTACCCATTTTTGCATTCTAGACATGAAACCTCCATATTATGGGTTTGAGCATGTTTTAAGCACATTGACAACCTATATTTTTTAATTTGAGGCTTACTTGGGCCCATTTTGGCCCCATTTTTATCCTCACGACCCCTTTTGGGTCCCTGTCGACCTCAAGCTCATGCCTTATTTTGTGGGCATCCAAGGATATAAGTTACTATGCGTATTTTAGTTAGTCTTTTCTCTACTTTTCTATAGTTAATCCATTTTAATTCCCTCTCTCTCTTAGTCATAATGGTTGTAGGTAGGGTTGTTAGCTAGCTATGATGGTTTGGGACTTGCTCTAGTCTTACTGATTGGTCTTCATCTTCTTTGAACTTCCCCCCACTTTCCTTTCGTTATGTCTCACCATAGTTGGTGTTGGTCAACCACTATGATTGTGGCTTGTTTTCATTATTTTTTTCACTTTTACAACTCGTTTACACTGATTCTCTTTGATATCACCTTATGATAGTCATTTATCTTATGTTTTTAACCCCTATTATGGTCCACCTCTTAGTGGTGATGTACATCGATGGCAGTAGTCAAGATAACCAAATACCAAAAGTTTTGGCTTGGGTTATCGATTATAAATAGGGCCATCATCTTGTTGTAACTAGTTTTTTCCTTACCAATGAGATGAATAATGCTATTGAGTATCACATAATCATTGTCACCTTGGTCGACACCCATGAATTAGGCATGTGCTATGTGATGTTAATATCTAACTGACTTTTAGTTATGTCATAACTCACTAGTGTCTAGGATATCCTTAGCTTTGAGTTATTTCCCTTCTTCAAGGTGGTGTGTGATTTTCTCTCTTTCTTCAAGGACATCCAATTCACCCATATCTCATAGGGAAAACATTAGGGATAACATCCTAGTGAACATCATTCTTGATAGTATGATTTGATTTGATATCACTTGTCCCTTGTTTGAAGGAGCTGGAGGTAGTGCTAGAATTGGATTTTGGATTATGAAACATTTTTAATCTCATCCATGGATCACACTATCAACTTATTTCACTATCATCCTTATTTGGTAAGTGTAGGTAATGTTTCCTTTTATCTTTTTAGTTGTTTCTTTCTTTTGCTTTGGTGTGGCTTTCAAGTACTATACAACACTCCTTATTCATTTTAACACTGACTTTTTATACATTAAGGGCATATATAATCATACTTCTGATGACCCTACTCCTTCCTATGAATACACATCAGCTCACATATAGACTATCAACCCTTATCATCCTAATTTGAGACATCCACTACTTGATTAGACCTCTCCCACATCATATTATTACACTCCATACATCCTTAGTCCATCTTGGCCCTTTTGTATGTAAGATAGGCCCTCTAGAGACCCCCTTAGGGCCTTTCAAAAACCCAGACCATAGATTATGTGATGGAAACCTATGGCCTAAGCTATATGTTTCCTTCAAAAAATCTATGGCTTGGGTAAAATGCATGCAAAAGTTCTAGTTTGGACCCAAATAGTAAAAAATGGCTAGTTTTAGGTCTTTTAGTGGATTGAGGTTGGGATATATGCCTCATTATGATTCATTTGAGTCTCTCTCTTGATCACATTCTTTCTCTAATCTTCCTACTTGATCAGTCTATTAGAAGCTTGGCTACCTCCTTGAATCTCTTTTGCTTCTTGCTTGACACAATAGCTTCCATTGTGATAGGGGATACCCTACATTATTTCAACTATTATTGTTGATTCCCATTTCTATTGATAATGTTCCTAAATATCTTGGGTTACTCCTTTCTCCCTCAAGACTCCATTTCACCTATTTTTTGATCCTTGAATTAGCTCTTCATAGATTTGTGGCTTCTCTTTCACCTCCTCCATAGCTTTTGGCTCTTAGTTTGGAACTATCTTACACACAACTTAATCTTCTTTCTCACTTGCCTCTTAGCTTGGACAACCAGTTGGTAGAATGTCTAGACATCTCTTTGAGCTTGATATGAGGGCACATTGATTTTCAAAGTGAAAATTTTTATTTATTTGTTATAGTATACATGCTAGGGTTTGACTTGTTTTCCTAATTTAGTTATTGTGTGCATTGTCTAGAATAGTTTATGAAGTTTATACATTCATGGGTGGTTACAAGATAGTTTCATTACTTCAAATATTTACCATTACATTTTTATGCTTGCATTGGAAAAAATTTCATTACATAGTAGGATTATATAAGATCAAAATGATATATACAAGTTACTCAAAAAATATCTCTCTCTTTATAAACTAGAACATTCCATTGTTAGAAAATAATAGTGTAATTTGAAAGATAACTCAAACATAGACTAGGCATGCTCTTCAACCTCTTCTTAAAAATGTCTTTATTACTTAAAACATCTATCATTTGGCTTGAACATGCCTTAGTATATAGATTTACATTTAATTTATTAGCTCTCTTTATTCAATATTGTTGTTCTCATAATTTATTTGGAATCAATAGTCTAGTCTTAACTACTTTATTTAATGTGATTGGATCTATTAGAGGTATGTGTATACTTTGTGTGACTATTCATGGTAGCCCTAACTTGGTTTACAAGTATATCTATAGCTTTGTGCAATATATCAAACTAGATAGCCACTATAATCTATCAAACTAGATAGCCACTATAGATCTCTTGTAGCCCATAGAACCCCTCATCCTTGTATCCTCTTAGTGGTTTGGTTTAGTACCCTACTAAACACTATTGGTTCTATTATAGATCTTTTGTAGGCCATAGAACCCATGAACCTTCTTGAATCTTAGTGGTTTACTTTATCACCCTACTAAACATTGGTGGTTTCATTCAGAATGTATCTCCAAGAATATAAATAGAACCACTTAGTCCAATGGGCTTAATAACTGATTTCTCCTTCACCTCTTCCACAACTTTTGTCTCTTGGTCTAGACTTAGATCCTCCATAGCTTTTGGCTCTTAGTTTGGAATTACGTTACACACAATTCTACCAAATGGTTTCATTCAGAAGGTGAAGGAGAAACCAGTTATTAAGCCCCTAACCCTTTTCTTGACTATGAAAATCTATCTACATAAACAAGTGATAATAAATTCACCAAGGGGAGAGGTGAGTACCATTTTCACCATTAAATATACCAAGGGAACCCAAAGTTTATCCACATAGGTGGTATTTGGATTCCCACACAACTGGTTCATCAGAGTCATGATCATCTTGATCCCAGTCTGAATTGGCTAATTGAGATGTTGCCATTGAATTTAGAGAACACTTGATTCCTAAAATATAGCCATGAGATAAGGATGGTCTGTAGGACATTCTCCTTAGTGCAATTATTTATGGTGGTCATGTCTATTTGAGGCTTATGTATTTTATAATAATTATCAAAAGCTATGGTTGAGACATAAGCTAGATTTTTATGATTGTGCTCATTGATTAACATGCCTTTATCAATTTTGTAGTCTTTAAAAATAGGAGAGAGAACATAAATATATTGTATTACCTTAGGTTTGGCCACTATAAAGTGTAGGCTTGTCATCTGAATATCCACTATGTCATAATATCTCCTTCTCATAGACTGGTTCTTCTCTTCTTCCTTTGTGATGGCAGGTTATTCCTTGATAGTATAGGATAGCTTGGACCAATTGTTGTCTCGCATGATTAGGGTGGTGGGATAAAATTATGTATCTTTGAAGGATATACCCTTAGCATTTTAAATTATATATAGCTCCACATCTTCCTTAGAAGTGATTTTTTGAGCCACCATGGTCTACATTAGGTCAAATTTCTCACTAATGGGTCACTCTTCAACCTTGAATTAAATTTCACTAGCATAGATGATAATTCATTTTCTTGGGCTTGATTTGTGATAAATATAAGGTCAAATTAGAGTTTTTATGTGAGATAGGGATTTCTACAAGTATTATCAAAGCTTTAATGTGGCATCTTGTTTGAACTTAAGTGAATTTATGCCTTAGATTTTATTTAGACTTCCATATTTATACCTTTGCTTTTTTGGACCCATAAGATCTTTAAATTTGTCATTTTATAGCTAGGTTTCATCACCGTGCATTCCTATGGCACTTTTTCATTAGTTTTAAAAAATTGACCATTGTCTTTTGAAATTTATATATTGATCTCACACCATTCAATTATCTGCATGAATCAAGTAGTTCATTGATCTTGATCCAAAAGATTGAATGTCATTAGTCCTATGCCTTTTTAAATGTCCATGTTGAACATCTATCTTAAAATTAGAGTCTACATACCCATCATTTGATGTCTGTGTGAACATTTTTGACATCTATGAAACCATCAACTTTTAGGTACCTCCCTGGGGATGCTTAAAAAAATTAATTTTGAGGTCTGCACACCCATCACTTGACATCCACAAAATTTTTTTTTTGAGGTTCATGTAACCATAAATTTTTAGGTACCTCCTCAGGAATCCTTTCTAAGTTTGCCACTTTTCAATTTTGAGTTCACTATGCTTCATGCATGTTCCACTTGGTAGCTTTGTAAGGTTTTTGCACTCCGTAATCTATGAGTTCTACCAATTAATGCACTTTAGCCACATGGTGGTCTTGAATTTATTCATAACTTCATTAAAAATTATTGAATCACCCCACAATGTCAAATACTTCTTCAGAGAATAAACACACACCATTACTCTCTAGAAAGTGATCAAGCTTTAATCTAGAACCCTAGGCTTCATTGAATCTTTGATTCGCTACACTTCATTGATCATATGTGTATGCTATAACACGTACCATTAATCATTTGGAACTTATTCAAGCTTTAAGCTAGGGTCCATGCCTTGAATTTTCAATATTGATCTCACTCCATTTGATCCTTCCATCCATGTGAATATGAGTAATAGATTGTGATCTATCAGGTCAAATGTGATTGGTTCTTATGGATGTTAGGAAATATTAATGTTAGGGAGAAATAATAATATAAAATTAATCTAAAGTCTTATATCAAGGTCTATATTCATATTAATAAACACAAATAAAGATTTTAATTTAGAGTCTCAAGCTAGGTTTAAAACATATAAAATGACTATGACATAAAAGGTCTAACAGAATTCAATACTTTGGGGAAATTGTTTTGAGGGACATGTTATGGGGAAAATATCAACAAGAATTATATGCTTCGAGGAAATTATCTCAAGCAAAATGTCTACAAGAATTAGGTGCTTCATAGAAATTATTTCAAGCAAAATGTCTGAAAGAAATGAAATGTTGAAAACATAAGTCCTGAATGGAATAGCTACCTTGGGCTCCTTAGTGATAAAGACTTGAAATGAATGGCACTCTCTAACATGATTGTGATCATCCTTGAATATTGTAAGCTAGTAGTAACCAACTCTTAATATTTTATGCATTGTGGATGTCCACTTCCTAGTTTTTCATGGAAGGTGTTCATGATCTTAACTACTTCACTCTTGGAGACACATCTCAAATAAATACCTTCATAGTTCTTTCTTTAAAACACTCCATCCTTGATCAAAAAGTGAGCTTCTTGATCCTTATATCTCTCCTTTGTTCTTTACTTAACCATATAGGATAATAACCATTGATTAGGAAGTGGACAATAGGATAATACCAATCATTAGGTGTGAAACTTTGTTGTTTTACCTACATAACACTTAGCTTGGGGTTAGTATTGTCAATCAATAGAATTAAACACTAGCATCTTACCAATCTGGATGTCTTCATTTTAATGTCATATTCTTGGAGCACAAACATTCACTTACCTCTCATTTATCTTAGTTCATTTTGATTTATCATGAGCTTGATTGTAGGGTCTGGTAGAAAGGCATGTACCTTATTCTTAAGGATATAATGCCTAAAATGTTTTACTTCCTTAACCAAATCACATGATTGTTTATCAATCAAAGAGTAGTTTAACTCAACATTTTTAAGGTTAGTGATCGTAAAATATATTTTATGGTCACATCCATACATTTTTAAAGTTAAAAATCTATTTATTGTATTATCTAAAGTAAAGGAGTAAAGATAAAAATCTTTAGTGAAGTTTGGACTTATTAGTATAGGGGCTTGTACAATTTCCTCCTTGATGTCTTTGAAAGTCTTCTTTGTATCTTCATTATAAGTGATCTTAGCCTCTTTCTTCAACATGTCATTCAAAGCTTTTACTATTTCTACAAAACCATAAATAAACTTTCTTACAAATTTTATTTTACCAAAAAATGACTTTAATTCCTTCCTACTATTAGGGGGCTCTATATTAGATATTGCATTTACTCTATTAGGGTATATAGAGATTACATCCTTAGTGATAACATGTCCTAATAGTTTTCCCTTAGTAACAAAAAATAATTTTCTTTGCGTTGAAGGAAATCCCATAACTTATACATCTTTCAAATACCTATTGTAGGTGCATAATATGATCTTCCCTTTTTATAGAAAAGACAGTCAGATCATCCATGTGTATAATAATGCACTTACCTACAAGACCTTAAAAATCATTATCCATAACCCTTTGAAAAGTGTCTCCTATAATTATCAATCTAAATGACATTCTCTTGTAAACAAATGTGCCCCACTTGGTAGTAAAAGTAGTTTTCATCCTATCTTCTTGATTTACCAAGTTATACCCTAAAAATCCATCAAGAAATGACATCATGACCGAACCAAAGATAAATTATATTACTTGGTCAAGATAAGGTAGGGGTAATTATATTTCTTAGATGCTCTATTTAGGTTTCTAAAATCAATGCATAGTCTAATTTCACCATTTTTATTCCAGACTGGGACTAAGTTGGCAACCCAAGTGGAATGCCTAATGGGAAACAAAATCTTAGAATCTAAGAGCTTCTGTAACTCTATGTATATTAGTGGTTCTAAGATCAAGTTGATAGGCCTCTACTTTTGTCTAAAAGGTTTTTAGTTTTCTCTTAAAGGTAGGTATGATTTATGACCTTTAGATTAGAGATATTTAGGTCATCATAGGACCATGCTATGATATCATTATATTTGGTCAGCATTTCTTTGGCTATTTTGGACTCAATGCTTGTATAGACTATACCAATATTAAATAGTTGAGGTTGACCTCAAAACCCAAGGTCAATTGCATTATAATCCTTCCCATTTACTTTGAGAATCTTGGTGGCCTTAGCTAGTCTATCAAAATCAAAGAGACGCTCTAAGCATATCATGCCTTTGGGGATATTATTATCATTTAGCTAAATGACCTTGTCATCAAGTTTGATTTCAATGTTCTCACCATTAAGGAGAATGGATTCATCAATAATGTGACCCTCAAACACTCCTAAACTGTTCATGATATGTTAATCATCATTGAAGACCTATAAGTTATTACATTATCTCATACTTAGGGACATGGTATTAATTTAATTATAAAGTTTTATAACTTGGAACTTTGATTAGGCATAAGGTTGTCTTCAGCTAAAGTAAGTTCATTAGTATCCTTGTTTTCTTCCCTAGGGATTGACATAATGTTAAAATCATCAAAATATTCAATTAAGTCCCACACTCTAAATTTATACTTGTTTAGATAGTCTAACTTGGATTGATATTTACTCTTGACCTGATTGATCACTAGTTCAGAATCACCAAAAACTAAAAGTTCTTTGGCCTCATGGTTGATTATAAATTATAATCCAAGAAAATGTGCTTCATACCTAACCAAATTATTGGTGCATGGGAGCTAGAGTTTGTAAGAGGCATTATATTCTTTCCCAATGGGATTTATTAACACCACTCCTATTCTAGAACCTAATTTGCATCTAGCACCATCAAAATAAAGTTTCCATAATCCAAGCAAAGCATGAGAGGTTTTAGAGTTACATACCTTTGTAGTGTCAAGAGTATAAAAACCAAAATTTGAGTTAACCATATTGACCTTCTCATTTATTTCATTATACTTAGTGATCATATGATTCATTTTACGTTATTTTCTATCTTGATTTATTTGGGGATTCCCTTCCAAGGCAATAAAATATATGAACAATCTATTCAAATATAACCATTCAATCTCCTAGTCTAGTCTCTACTCAATAACATCCCATAAGCGTCAGGGATGTCCACCACTTGGATATAAATGAACTATTGTATCCTTGGATCTAAGGTAATCTACATGTGAACATTAAATAATTCACCAATCACTTTAACTCTTGATTTATCTAATTGAGTTACAACTCTATAATATTGAATGAGAGTCAAACCTAATTATTCACAAATGCCCTTAGGAATTATATTTGTAGATGCACTAGAATATAACAAATAATTGTAAACATTCTTACCAAAGATCTTGACTATAAGTAGGAAAGGAGGAACATCTACCTTAATTTTTTGTATTACAACATTAGCATGTGCAAAATTTTGAGACTTACCAAGATTTTTATACAAAGATTCCAATAATAGATCTCTCTATTTAGTAATTTATGTCAACTCATGCAAGGTGATGTTAGCCTTGATATTTTTCACATATTATACTATGTTATACACAGTCCTATTGGAAGAATTAGATTCATCAGTACTAAGTTTAGAAGTACTTCCCTTAGGAGGTTCTAGATTATTATTTGAGGTGGTTTTAAGAAGGGTCTCCAAGTTATTTGGAAGAGTTGAAGTGGTCAATGGTTGCTTCTGATCCCATTTTATTAGATGATAACTATTTTTCAAAAATTTCTGAAAAGCATTAATCTCTTTAGGAATATCCTCCACTTCATTATGCTCTTGGAAAGGGAACTCAAATGTCTCCACCATGAGAGTTGAATCAATATATCTGGATGACCTTGAATATATTGATGTACCTACATCACAATTATTATTAGGGATAAATTAAAAAGTATATAATTTTTCTTGGAAGGCTTCAAAAGCATTACAAAATTCAACACAATCTATTTCTACATGCTTAGAAGTGCAGCGAACTCTACAATAGTCAGGTAAAGCACATTAGTAAGATTTATATCAAGTACATTTTTGCTAGAAAATGACTCATTATTCTTGTTTTTATGGTAATTATCATTCTAAAACCTATTAGTGGGCCTATTGAACATTTGAAAGGATAAATTCATACCAGAGCTCTCTCCAGTATCGATTACTTTCTTTTACAGCTGAAGGAAGTCAGTGCTAAGCTTTTGAACCATTTTGAGTATAGAATCAATCTCATTATTTAGGACCATAGAACTATCAACTTGAGTATTATCATTAGTCATAGCCATCAAATATTTTTAATCTTGTTGATGAGATCCATTCGTAGCATTTTTCAAGAATCCTAGGTTTTGAGTAGGATGAGCATGTCTCAGAGGTAGTTAGCTCAAAATTGGAAGTTGGTTCAAGGCAGGTGCATATTGGTTGGCATTGGGAATAAAATTTAGAATAGGTAAATGTGGATTGGCATTAGGAATGGAGTATGAAAATTATCCTTGGGGTTACATATGTTCATTAATGATCACAACCTTGGGATAAGCTAAAGCTAATGTGTTCATGGGCCTAACAACTCTCTTTATAAACACAAAAGTCATAGGGTCCAAGGCATCCTTATAGATTTTCAAGGCTAAAGCCTTATAAGGTTTTTAAGGAGATATGGTCATACTAAACATTTTTTGGAACCTAGCATTGAAGGCTCTTATAGACTCATTTGCATCCTTTTTCACTATGGTGAATTACTGATATAGGACATAAGGACTAATGATTTTACCAAACTAGTCAATGAAAACATTATTAAAATCAACCCAACTAGTAATGTAATTTTTATGGAGGTTTAAAAACCATTCATATAAAACATATTTAAAAGTAAAAATAAATAGTCTACATGTTACATACTCATGGACTCAATTTAGCAATCTTAATGCAACCTTGAAACACTTAATGTGTTCCTCAACAGTTATGATGCCACTAGGACTAAATGTTGGCAAATGCTTTTCAAAATTATGAGGATGGTTATGTACCACACCTAGCACATTGATCTAAGAACCACCTAGTTAGGCTCTATCTTGATAGGGATCTAACACAGGAGCACCCTGAATTGGTGAAGTTGGACAAGACTTTGAAAGTTTATGATTACCTTTATCTCACCTAACCTTCCTATGAAATTTGAATGAAAGAAGAGGTGATCTATCCTATGAACATGACCTAATCTAGATTCTGGGTAATTCCATATTGTGAGCTTTGAATCCTATTTGAAATATGATGTTTTAGTCTTATCTTTATAAGAAACAATGATCATACTTGCACATTAATAAAATACTACAAAGATTTATATAAAGGATAATAAAGGATAGTAATATTTAACTAAATTATCTCAATGATGTATCAAATACATAAGTATGACTAATATTTACATGTTTAAGATTAAATAAAATCAATTGAGTGAAAGATATATCTATATTTGATCAAAATGACTATTACTAACCACAAACCTATTGAATTGACAAAGCTTAACTAGCTTTACCATAATTAAGCAAATACCTTAAAATAACATTGATCTTTATCTAAAAGAATAAAAAAGATGGGTTAGAGACTATAAAGATCAAATATATTTACACGACTGAGCAAAAATTGACACAATTGTGTAAGCATTACACACAAATCTAGAACACAATTCATAGAAATGAGTAAAGATACTTTAAATCCATAAAGATCTAATAAGGCCCTCCTTCCTAGCACCAATGAAGGTCTACATGTTGATGCTTGAACATGTATCATAGGTTCCTAGAGTTTTCAATAACACTTCTCATTTTAGAATTCTAGGTATCTAGAGCATGAGTTGTAGGTTTTGATAATCATGTTATCTATTGATGAAATAGAGGCCAAACAAGTGGGTTATTTAAAAATATTTATAATATTTGGTGGTTCAGAGCCACTGTGTTCAAAGTTATATCTATGAAAAATATGAAATATCTATACTAAGAATAGTGAGTTATGATCAAGGACTAATCTAATAACTAATCTAAGATGGATTTTTATAATGATAATTAAACTAGAATGAATTGGTTAAATAGGAGCAAAAAGAAAGGTAGGGCATAAAAGAGATGTTGTTGATCTTTATCCCAAACATCATGACAAATTAAAAATATCATCTAAGAATTTACATAACCAATGTGTAACATGAAGTAGCATGAGCTCAAATCTTATCACACATTAGGCAAACATCTAAGAAATGAGAAAAATGCAAATAAGAACTAAGTTCACTTTAAAGATTTACCCCTAAAAGAAAATAAAATTATCCCAATTGTAAGAAGAGTAAATTAAGTGAAATAAACTTAACAAATTTTAGTCAACCTAGCATTTCCACAATTTAACAACTCTGTAATTAAAATATGCACACCAATAACTCATAAGAACCATTCAAATCTGGAAATAGGAACAAGCAAGTGAGAGAGAAACTAGAATAATAAATGACATAAACAAAAATGGACAATATTTGTAAAATTCCTCTCTTGCATTAATTGCTCAAAATTAAACACAATTTTTTGTCTCTAAAACTCCACCCCCTTTATAATTGAAAATACTCCTTTTATAGAATGCAATGAAGTATGTTGATTATCCATATCCAATTACAAAAGTATAAGTGTATAGGATAGGTGTCCTTTTACAAAGTTATAGAATACATTATATTATCACTTAGATATGCACCCTTTGAGGAGATGAAAAGGATCTCCTCATCTAAGTGACACAATGGAATCACCTCTAGGCTTTTGGGTAGCCTAGGGAATGAGATGAGTCTCTAAATAGGGCTGGCTCTCTTGATGTACCACTATGGATTGAACCTACAACTAAATTTGGGAATGAAAAGGGAGAGAGAAAATTGAAAGCAAATCTAAACTAAGGAGGTGATACACCAAATCAATTTTATGACTTCTAACCAATTGCATTCTACACTTGAGACCAAGAAACTAACCAAAACATACACATTTCCAATCCTAGTCTTCTTGCATCAATATTACATTATGAGGTTATGGAATAATGTCTTATGATAGGAGGAATAGACAAGAGGCCTTGAATGACACTGATGAAAATACAAACTCACTTAAACATGGACATCCCTTTGAACACTTCACATGCCTATAAGAAGAGGCTACAAATAGGTGGGAGAATGTGATAACTTGCCAAGGAATCCATAGTCTTCACTCAACAAACCCAACATTCAAGTAAAAATAATGAAGTAAAGTCATGAAATAGATAAAATATAGAAATTTTATTGATCAAAAGATATAAAAATGAGTATGGATTCACTAAACTTAGGTGGAACATCTAATATAAAGCCAAAAAGGCTAATTCTTATAGAACTTGTGAGAGAGTGAAAGAAGAAGAGAAGTCCAAAGGTCATAATAGACACTTGTAAAGATAAAATAATTTGTTAATTGTGAATGTGAGAGAGATATTTGGTGATCCATGTAATATTAGGAGCTACAATCATCATATCAAATCATCAAACTCTTACAAAGAGGACTAAAACTCCTTTACTTACACAAAAAATTGCCTTCATGATTATGACTATTTGAGTGACTTGTAATTAATAAAAGGTAGGTAAAATGATTAAAATATAATGGGAGGCTCTCATACATTCCTCTCCATACATTGGTTTCAATCCTAGTCTTTTAGAGTCACCTAAAAGAGAGCCACCATCACTTATACTCTAAGAAAACTCCTTCTCATGCACATTACACACTTGTCTTCAAATTTGGCTTCATTTATTTATTAAATTCCATAAAATGTATTATTTTACATGTTTCAAGACACTTCATGGCCTTGTAAACATCAGAGGCATCTTAAAATTAATTTACTTGAATATTTCTTCGCTTCTCTCTAGCTTGCCCAATATGCCAAATTCGATTGGCTAAGTTGAAGGACATATTTGAGAAACTTAGGAATATTTTCAAGGAATAAAATTACATATTATGTCTCAATATTTCCATCCATGTTCTTTGCATCTCTTGAAACTTTATACAACCTACAAAACACACAAAATAATGAGAAAAAGCTTGTTTTTACCTCTATCTGTACAATTTCATATAATTATATGCCTTGTGATGGATCTTGATGGAGTCCTCTACAACTTAAAATAACTACTCTATTCAAACTATTCCATTAAATTGGCCTTCCAAGCTCATTTTCTCAATCAGGTCCTGGTTGAGGGTTTATGAGGGTTTTAGCTTGTTTTGACCCTTAAGCTTGTTTCATAAAAACTTGACATCCAACCTAGCAAAAAAAATTAATAATTTGGCCTTAAATACCCATAATAACATTCCACAACTTATATATTTCCCATAAATATCCTCATGAAAGATATGAGCTTCAAAAGATGGCCTATCAAGTTTGTTCTATCATTCTGCATAGGTCTGAGATGTCTCAAAGTCCAAAAATGAATTTCCTTAGTTGTATCTATCTTACAAAATATTATAAATGTATATTATATCACTATAAATATTTTATGATCCATTTTATTGATCAGATTATGTTATAGATGTAACTGACCTACCATTTGCCTCAGGCTTAAACCTTGTCCCACAAGTCTACCTACAACCTAAAGCAAAAAATGACTTTTTTAATGTTATATTTGCATCCTTATGGATTTTATATCTCTGATATATTACCATAAGTTTTTTCCAATAGGTTATAGTGACCATGTTATGCTATAAGTGAAAGTGACATATCATTTAACCCTAAGTGTGAACCTTGCCCAATGGGCTTGACTGTACCTTAGAGTCCAAAATGACCTATGATGATTTCCATTGATTATTGATAGCCAATATAAATATTTTATAACCTATTATACATGTACAAATATATTATAAATCTTACTTCAAAGTGTAAATGACAATTCTTTCCAATTTGGGCCTTAGGCTTGCACTTTGTCTAATAGGCATGTCTATAATCTTGGTATGTTAGATTGTCCTGATAGGCTACATGTTACTTTGAGGTGTTTAACACATTTTTTTAGGTATATTAAAACTTCACACACCTTATCTCAATCCTCAAACATCTTTTGGTTCACTCTATTACCTCCTTTTCTCAAAACTATCTTCTTGTGCACAAAAGGAAGTACCCCCTATCTGAGACAATAAAGGGTTAATGAAATTATTTTTTTAAGAAAACAAAGAATTAAAGTGGGTTATAAAAGTTTAAAGGATTATCTATACTAAAATTTATATCTTAGATCAGCCCTTTTATCTTCCAAAACCCTAGAGTCTCAAGACAGACCTCTCTATGATAGACTGTGCAGGGTACTTCAAGAGTGGGTTATGTGTGGAATCATGAGGTCCTTTATTTAATTTTTTACTGACCCATGTTGGTCTGATTAGGTCAATTTTAATATTAATTTAGTATTTCCATTCTCTCTCACCACCCCAATCTTCTATATACCCTTCCACATATTAAACTTCTCAAGGCTAAGTGTCATTTAGACTGACTATGCTTTATTGTTAAGATCCCTTCTTAGCATGATTTTACTGATATGGTGACACTTTTAAGGTCATTTATTTCATGGTATAGGTATTTTAGGTTTTCTCTTCACTCTATAACTTCATATGCTCTTTAAATGCACCTTGAATTCTTGGACTGAGTCTATGTAATCTGACTATGAAACCCTATTTATGCCTTTTACAGACTTTGAACCTTGAAAACATGTTTAAAATTTCCTTATCATGGTGATCTATCCATGGATTGGGTTCAGTTTTTCTAATTCCAAGTATTATTTATTCCAATAATGCCAACTCTATACTCATTATTTAAGACAATCATAACTGACTGTGTGAGAGTCCCTTTAGGGTCATGTAGGTATGAATGCTTGAAATATTTCATTGAGAATAGAGTTGAGGGTCTTCTTAAAGTTAAAAAAAACATTTGTATTTCATTCAATAATTTCATATCTTTACATAAATTTAATCTCCCAAAGTATATCCTTTAGAGTGTGGTTCCATTCTCTAATAGTAACCCCTGCCTGTACCCTACCTTGTTGTAGGTGCTTATTTCTCTCTTGAAAAAGCTCCATTAAGTCATCAAAATCTATATTGAGGTGATTAATTATAATTTCATTAGGGTTTATCTCTAATTATCTTTATAATACACTTTTTCCTTTCAAATCTAAGCTTACTGTCAAGATTGAGCCACATTTTTAGAGCCTATTTTACATCTATATTTCCCTATGTACAGACTAGGGATGTGCAAGTGGGGTAAAACAACAACATATCACTTCCCCCTTAATATTATTTGTGCCATGAAAGTGTTCTTGAATCCTTTAAAACATAATCATTGTGCATAGGCCTAATTTACAACTTGGGTGAATATAGGTCTTTTGAGACTCAACCATGTAGACACTACTACCTGAATTTAGTGCATTTGAGGCCATCTTTGATCTCTTCAATAACCATCTTCCCTTGGATATCTGCCTTTAAAACCTTATAGGGACATTGTATTATATAAGTGATACTAACAAAATTTAATGGGATATATTCATAACTATTTTGACCATGATACATGCTATTCACAAAAACTTACAGTCCTCTATTTAGCACCTTTAGGGAAAAGGACCTGTATCAGTCTTTTGATTCCTTTTTAAGGTTTCTACCACTTTGCATATCAACTTATTCATTCTAAGAGGTTTTAAATTATGTATTTTAACTCACTATTAAATTAATCAAGTTCAATAAGCCTATTTCATCATGTCATAAGGGTCATCTATCCCTCTAGGGTACCACCAGTAGGTGGCTATTGATTGTATACATGGGTAGTCAATATGAAAACAAGCAAAATGTGGACAAAAGGTCTTCAAAACAACTCAAACTCAAGGTAAATTTTTTTTAAAAGAACAATTTACACCAATTAAAACTTTAAACAAGTTTAAATACTTGTCTTTTAATGTGAAAAACCACTTGTACATGTGAATAGAGCAAGCCGAGGTATCCTATGACTGTTTGGTGCATATGGGATGAGCCTGTAAACCATGGCACTTGCCTTAGAGATTTGAGTCTCAAGGTGAGATGAAATAGGATAAACTTGAAAAAATGTATAAGGAACTAGCACAAACCTCTATGACCATTTCAAAGCATGAAATTTTAGAAATAGTGAAAACATGCTTATTATCACACATGAGACCAGTATGCAAACTTGGAGTGAATATGCTTATAAAAACACCTTTTAACATGAAATAAATAATTTTAATAATTATTGGATATAGATAACATCATTTGGAAATAATCTTAGTAAGTGGTTTGTATTTAATTACCCAATCAAGACCAAAACCTGAAGGGTGCATGAATGAGCAAGCAAATTTTCATAGTCCACTTCAAATGGATGGTTCATGAAGCAAAATTGACCATTTATAAAAATTATTATATGTATTTAAATTTATCTAAGTATATGATATTCCATTAGGATCATTTTTCTTGAAACCCATTGTGCTGGTTGTACCAAGCAAAACCCTACACGTCACTTTTGTATGTCTATAAAATTAAAAAGAGAAGTGAATAATTTTGAGCTAAAAATGTCAGTTTTAAATCAAACCAAATGTGAATTTGAGTTTTGGGTAGATTAATATACATGTTTACATCTTTTCCAAGTGCCACACTTCCTAAGGAGGTTGTACAAGTGCCATTGGATTCCATTTCTTTAGGAAAATAGACTTTTAATATGATGAACCTATAAATTTTTAGTTTTTACAGTTACTTAAGAAATTTTTGGACACATGGGGTATGACATAATGTTTTTATCCTTTTAAATTTCCCAATAAACCCATACAAATCATTAAATGCACTATTTTTTACCCTTAAAAGTACCCAAAATGATAAATGGACCTAAAAACTAATTAACCAAAGCTAGTACAACATTAATTGACATTAGATGACCCATAAATAACCTCATGATAAAATATTATACCCAATTTTAATCCTAAAAATCATTTTTTATTAGGGGTGTCTTAATTTGACCTAAAATTCAAATTTGATCAACAAATTAGTGACTCATAGGGGTAGTATGCCTGCTATACTAACTAGATTAGTAGCCTTATAAATCCATTGCACTTATGGAATCATATAAGGATTGAGATAAATAAGATACTTTGACCATTGAACAAATTTTTTATTGAGACAAAACAACTAAGAGATTACCTGAACCACATAAAGTAAAAGAAACACACAACAGAGAAAATAAACACACAAGACACAAACATGTCTATAAATACTTAAGGGAATTATGAAACAATATATTATGCACAAATATCAATTAAACATACCTCCTTTCCAAGATCAAAATTAAATTTTCTCAAATCAGCCTCATGGTGAGATGAAACATATTGCCAAGCATGCTTGTCTTTTGATTGAATGCTTTGTGGATCAGACCTCTTCCTTGGCACCTCACTTGATCTGATCTTAAGTAGATCACCCTTAAATAGGTCTCCAATGAATACATATTCATCTTAAACATGTTCACATACCTCATTCTACTTCCCACTCTTCATTTCATAGTCAACTTGTATCCCCTTAGTAGGCATGTCTCCAAGAGGATTGATTTCTTGTTCCTTAGAATATTGAGGCAGCTAGAAGTTTGTTCCATCCTTCAAGATCTGATATGTTTCTCCCAACTGATTGATTATATTATATCACATATTAATGAATTCAAACATGTCATCATAAAATTCATATGCTTCTTGAAAGGATAGATTTGAAAGAATGTTTTTCCTTTGCATACTTACTTGAGTACCAATCATGCCCTCTCTATCTTTGATCAGATCATAGCCTCCTTGAAGAGGAGTATAACCTACCTCAATGAATTCAAACAAGTCATCTAAAGACTGATTAATAACTTTTCCATGTTCATCCATGGTATGTTGCAAAGTGATGAAAGAGTTTATGATCATTTTTTCCCCTTTGGAAAAGGGAAGACATCATTACTCATCAACCTAGTCTAAAATCTCCACACAAGAAATCAACTCTTCTTCATCTTTTATTAGATCATCTTCAAGGGAAATTTCCTCTATCTTGGTCTCATGAGACTCTCCCAAGACTTCCATTTCTTGAGGGATGGCTTGAAAGTGTTTTCCCTCCTTGATAACATATTCTACTTCAGAAATGGAGGCAAAAACTTGTGATATGAAGTTCATGTTTATATTATATATCTATATCTGTGTATATATCCACATACCTATTTCATATAACAAATTTACACATATTTTACACCTAAATACCAATGGTGTATACATAGTCAAATTTTAAACCTCCAACATGAGTGTGTGGATATATACTCAAAAATAGATATATAATATATACACCACTAAATATATTATTATCATTTGTATATTCCAAGTAAATTCCTATGCAAATCTTGATGAAATAAAATAATAAATAAGTATGAAACTGAGTTTTTCCACATAGATATTACAAAACCTACTTAGATCTATGATTTTTTTCTTCTATTTTTTGCCTCCTGAAATGCGATGCCCTAGCTAAATGGACCTCTAAAACTAAAAGACCTTGAGCCTATATGATTTAACTAAAATTAACATTCATAGTTCCATATTTATAATTTTTTTAACCAAGGGGATTCCCTGTGGTGATCTCTTCCTCATAATTTCTCAAGGTCTTATTTATCATTCACTAATTGAGCATGTTCCTCTTCATTTGCTTATCTCAAGATAGGTTCTTCAACACAAAGAAAACATTCTTCATTATCAATCAAGAAAATAGATTCAACACAAGGACTTACCTTCTCTTCATCACTTAAGACCTCTTAAATGATTTCAAAATGAACTTTAGCTATCATAATCTAATCTCTTTTGTCAAGAGCTACAATATCTTCAACCTCCTTCATCGTGATGCCAAGACTAGGCATGTTGAAATCATGTGATCTATCCCAATGAGAATGCCAAGGAGGTAGGTTTTCTTCAAGAAAGAATTCTCTTTTATTATCAACCAGTTGATCCTCCTTTAAATCCCATACCATAGGTCCATCAATGTAAATGGTGATGGGGTAAGGACAAGATGAAATAGTTGGTGAAGGTGGAATATAGAGCTCAAAGTCATATTGAGAATGCAAGGTAAGAGACTTTTTGGGAAGATCTTGAGGAAAGGGAGATGGGGTGTGTTTAGGAATAATATCTTCTTTTGGGTCTAAACCTTCCATCTCACCTTGACATATAAATCTCATCTTTACTTCTAATTCCTCTATTTTCTTGGCTAGGTTCTCTTGGAAAATCATATCTTGAAGTTGATAAGAATCGTCATGGGGATAAGGATTGCATGAAGGCTGCCATGGAATATAAGAAGCTTCTTGAGGAAGGATGGGAGGGACTTGCAAAGGAACAAATCCATTCTCCACTTCACACTCTTGGACAATGATTCTATCTTCATTCTTACCCCATAGCTCTACTATCTTGCTCCAACTTAGGATGTTAGGATTATATATCTTCTTAATTTCACACTCTTGGTCAAGATTTCTCTCCTCATTCTTTTCCCATGATTCCACTATTTTTTTCCAACTTAGGACGTTGGGATTATGAGTATCTTTTTGAAGTGGTGGGGGTGAAATGTGAGATGGAAATGAAGGCTTGAAATCCACTTATTTTTCTACCAAAATGGATAATTACAAATGCATATTAGCCAACTCAATTTTCATATCAAGATTAGATTCAAACACAAGGTTTCTTATTTCAACTCTCTCCTTCAACTAATTTGGAAAAGGTTGAATTTTATGGGATTTATTTGGCTCATGAGTAGGGGTCATGTATGGCTAGTATGAAACTTGGTAAAATAGATATGAAGGCTGATAAGTATGGTGAGGCTGCTTTTCATGAACTTCTAGCCTATCCTCTAAGGAAGAGACTAAAGCACTCACATCAAGCATATCAATTGTGAGCCTTTACCAATTGTCTCTCTCAAAAGGTACCCATTATCTCTTTAACAACTTCAATGCATCTCTTACCTTTTTAATGACATGATTAGGAACATGTATCTCTCATATCCCAAAAGAACATTCTTAAAGGTGGAAATGGGCTGACTAGATAAAGGACTAGGTTGACTAGGAGGGGTAAAAATTTGAGAAGGCTGGTTATAATACTGATAAAACTCATGATAGGGCTGAATATGATCATATTAGGACTGATAGTGATCATAACAAGATTGACTAAGAAATTGCTCATATTGATAGGGAATGGGAAAAGATGGATATGTTTCACTAATTTGTAGAGAACAAAACTCGAATCCAAGGTCAGCCATGAAACTTCATTAGGAATTAAGAGCACAAGAAAATGTCATAAAAAAAATTCAAATGGAATAATTGGGTTGCTTGACCAGCTGATGTATCTTCAGAGTCACCATTGATGCTAGAAAAGATGCCTCCAAATGTTGATTATTGAGAGACAACACCAACAATCTCTCAATATCTTGGAACAAGAGTCCCTTCAAGCATGCCAAAAACTATTTTAACTTTGATATTCACCCTTTGAGGATATGAAAAGGCTATCCTCATCCAAGTGGCACAATGGAATTACCACTAGGCTTGTGGGCATCCTAGGGAATGAGGTAAGTCTCTAGATAGGGCTAGCTCCCTTGATGTACCACTATGGATTGAACCTACAACTAAATTTTGGGGTGAAAATGGAGAGAGATAATTGAAATCAAATCTAAAATAAGGAGGTGATACACCAAATAAATTTTATTACTTCCAACCAATTGAATTCTACACTTGAGACCAAGAAACTAACTAAAATATACACATTTCCAATCCTAGTATTCTTGCATCAATATTACATTATGAGTTTATGGAAAAATGTATTATGATGGGAGTAATAAAAAATATTCCCTAAATGGCACTGATTAAAATATGAACTCACTTAAATATGTACATCTCCTAGAACACTTCACATGCCCTATAAGAAGAGGTTGTAAATAGGTGAAAGAATGTGACAACTTGCTAAGGAATCCATATTTTTCACTAAGCAAACCCAACATTCAATTAAAAAACACTAAGTAAATTAATGTAAGAGGTAAAAACTAGTAATTAAATTGATTAAAATGTATAAAAATTAGTATGGCTTCACCATACTCAGGTTTTAACATCAAATATAAATCTAAAAAGGCTAGTTCTTATAGAACTTGTGTGTGTGTGTGTGTGTGTGAGAGAGAGAGAGAGAGAGAGAGAGAGAGAGAGAGAGAGAGAGAGAGAGAGAGAGAGAGAGAGAGAGAGAGAGAGAGAGAGAGAGAGAGAGAGGAGAGAGAGAGAGAGAGAGAGAGAGAGAGAGAGAGAGAGGAGAGAGAGAGAGAGAGAGAGAGAGAGAGTATGTACAGTGCTACTATGAAATGAAAATGTTTCCAATTCAAGCATAAAAATTTAGTGGAAAATATTTCAATCAATTAAAATATATTTTAACCACCCACAAATGCATAAACTTTAGAAATTATTCTAAAAATACACAAAATAACTAAATCACTAAAACAAATCAAACCTTGCAAGGTATACTCCATAAAATAAACAAAGAGACTCAATTTAAAAAGAAAAGTTCCCTCATATCAAGCTAAAAGATATGTGTAGACTTTATACCAACAAATTTTCCATGTTAAGAGGCAAGAGAAGAAGAATATTGGGTTATGTGTAAGCTGAGTCTAGACCAAGAGACAAAAGTTGTGGAGGAGGTGAAGGAGAAACCACTAATATATGAAGATCCAATACAAGGAGAATAAAATAGGTGAAATGGAATATTGAGGAAGAAATGAGTAACCCAAAATATTTAGGAACACTATAAATATCAATGAGAATCACCAAGAATAGTTGCAACAATGTAGGGCATCCCTTATCACAACGGAAGCTATTATGCCAAGTAAGAATAAAGAGAGATTCAAGGAGGCAAGTAAGCTTCAAATAGAATGATCAAGTAGGAAGATAATATTAATAAAGTGATTAAGAGAGAGGATAAATTTAATTATAATGAGGCATATATCCCAATCCCAATTCATCAAAAGATCTAAAACTAGTTGTTTTAACCATTTGGGTCCAAACTGGCACTTTTGCATGCATTCTACCTAGGCCACAACCAAGACTTAGATTTTTTAAAGGAAATGTGTGGCCTAGGATGTGTTTTTTCCTTCACAAAAGACATGGCCTATGTCAAAAAAGGGTTTAGGCTAGTCAATAGGCTCCTGAAAGGCCCTTGAGGGTCTTTAAAGGGCCTATCTTGCATGCAAAAGGGCCAAGATGGACTAAGGATATATAAAGGGTAATAATATGATATGGGAGATGCATAATCAAGTGGTGGATGTCTCAAATTAATATGAATAGGTTTGGTAGTCTACACATGAGATGATGTGTAATCATAGGGAGGAGTAGGGTCACAAGAAGTATGATTACAATTTTTATCACCTCTATTTCTCTCAATTTTAAATCATTATTTTTTATACATAAGCATTTAAATTAGAAGAAAACATATCAATATCAATATTTTAATTCATTAAAGTTTTTAACATGTGTGTTATCATTACTTCCATTTATTTTCTTTGTTGTTCTAACTCTGGTATTTGTCTTATCAAATTTGGGATTTATAAAAAACCTTATATGACAACACTAATGTGAAAAATTAGGATAATAATATAAAAATAATAGTATTAAATTATTTATAACTAATACATTATATAAGATTACTAAAATAAGATAAAATGTAATGAAAACCAAATAATTAGCTGAAAATTATATCTACAGGATGAATCAAATACTATAACTTATTGTGTAGGGAGATATGATGATTGGAATCAAGAATTAGGAGATAAATATGGGTATGGACAAAAATGCTATGAAGAATATACTATATGTGTGGCACTCCTATCAAATATTGGTAACTCTTATCCTCTTATAATGAGGGAATAACATTATTTGGGCTCTCTATATCTTCATATGCAGAGTTTGTATCTAGTACAAGGGCTTGTAATCACTTGCGAAGACTATTGTGTGACTAATTTTACTTTAAAACATTTTATCATTGAAATGTGAATACCAATGATAATAAATTTGAAAAAATGGGTCATTGGTTGAGGTTCTGAGAGACCTAAATACCCCATGTGTTAAGTGTTGCCTACATACCAATACTCTAAAGAGGGATAAAACTTAATGTAGTTCTCCCATGCTATGGTGGTGTGTGAATAATTAGTGAAATATGCTATACGTTGGTGAAATATTGATGTTATCAAATGATGTAACCATTAATTATGACCTATAAATTTTATTTATACTTGATCTCTAATATATTAGGGATGTATGTTATCATAAGTGGGATAAATAGGTGTTTTCCTCTCAATGTGCAATTATGATTATGGTTCTTTTTGATGTGGAAGCCTTATTTTATTAAAATGGTTTGAAAAGTGCTTATATAATAATATATTTTAAATTAATGTGAATGGGTATCACTAGGTTATTAGGTTGACCTTCCTAAGTATTTAGATTTTTTAAACTAGCCATTATTTGGTGGGAACATATGAGATGGGGTAATGAAACTAGAGTAGTGGACTATAATCCCCTAGAGTGCTCTTGTCCAATGGCTGATTTCATCATGTTAAGAATTAGTTAGGTCCTAAAATATTTACAACTTTTATAATAATAGGTATTAGTACATCCATGGGTTATTCATAAACTTATAAGAGCATGTTAGGTGGTCAAAAGTGATAAAAATGCCCATAAGATAGATATCGAGCTAAGTGTGTAAGAGGTTGGTCATAACTACACAATTTTATCTTAAATTTTAATTTATGTGTCTAAATTTTCCCCTTATTATTATATTAATGAAAAAGTGAAATAACTAGTGTAAAATAAAAGAGTGTGTACCTAAAATTGTATATGAAGAGGAGCCTTGGCTATAAGCCACAACACTGAATTATGATCCATCCAATAAACTAAAATGAAACATATGTAATATCAGTATTTAATTAATATGAATATAAAATTTTGAAATAAAAATAACTAAAGAGTGATAAGGAATGAATACACTTGGTTGGCATGCAAACCACTGTAATTTCCTATTGTAAAACTAGTGATTATAGTGGGTTGTACCATTGGAAAAATAATTATTTACATTGAATACATTGGATTGGATTGTTCATAACCCAATCCCTATTGATGGTTGAGTGTGATAAATAAATAAATGTGTGATGTATTCCATCATCGCATACCAATGGTATTAGAAAAAATTTAGAACCCCTATATGAATCTCAATGGACATTTCTAGTGCAAAAACTAGTGTAAAAGTTGGTGTAAATACTGAACCAACCACTACATATGGAATAAGTTTCAATTTTGGTACAAAAATAACACAATTTTGTATAAATAGTTAAAATACTAAATAAAATCTAGTTCTAGTGTATATAGTATGGAGAATGACATGAAAATGCCATTCCATCTGCAAGACTAGTGTAAAAAGCTAATCAATGCAGAAAAAATGTGCCACACACATGCCCCAAATTAATATATGGTGTACATATATTTTGATACCAAGTCAAAACATACAATTCCAAGTAAACCTGCATGCTAATTTGGCACATGTCATGCATTATTGGCCCCAAATTGAGCAAATCTAAGAAAAACTATGTAATTTTGGAAATTAAGATTGTGGAACTATTGATTACTATTCTGGGTAAATTAAGGTTTTGAGAAATTATATAAATGATTTTTTTAGGCATTTCGATAAAAATGTTAGGAAGGACACTAGATTAGTTATATCCTATCGAATGTGGTGATTATGTCTAAGAGGGATTTATGTGTATTTTATAATCTTGAAACTATGTGGACTATGTAATCATAATTAAATCATGTATGCTTAATGATCTAGGAAGACTAATCTTTAATAAAAAATTATATTAATGCCTCCCCTTTTGAGGTGAGTTATTGAGCCCCCATAAGAAATTAACTCAAACTTAAAAGTCATGTGATAGGTGGTTGTGATTTAAAATGTAAATCTAAGTAATGTTGAAAACTTGGGAAAATCATGACATCATCATATATGTAAAACTAATCATAATAATGTAAGATCCATGTGGGAATAAACATTCATATTAGGTGTGTCTAGATAGATGTGATAGTTAGTCACAAAAATAATTGATAAATTGAGTATATAATGTTGATTATAACTACTTAGGGAGGCATGCATGCTATCCATCATGGCATTGGAGGAGATGGGTGGATGCATGATGTCCACCATGGCATCAAAACTATGATAAAATAATCAATCAAGGTATCATTAATGTGATGAACCCAATCAAAGAGTACACACACAATACACAATATAGTGCTAATGGACCACATACAAGCGAATTTTCTAACTGTCACTCATTAAAATATAAAACAAACATAAATACATGCTCAAATTCCCTCACACACACATAATCAAATAATGGATTTTTCAATCCACATACAAGGATGTGTAGATACACACAAAATAGAATAGAAGACACAAAAAGACATGTTAAAACATCCTTACACAAATTTAAAAAAAGATAAAGGGTATTGGATGCATTTAGAAATGACATATTCAAATTTCCTCAAAGCAAACAAAGAATGGATACAATATGTGAAGTTGGAAATAGTAATGTAAAAGCATGCATGATTATGTAATTTGATCAATAAGAGTTAAGTTATATCTTGAGTATATTCCATAGATGAGGTAAATAGTATTATCTCACAATGTTAGTGAGTGAGCAATATTGAAAGATGTATTATTATGTAAAGATCTAAGTTGTGAGTAAGATAATGTGGGTAAATAAGAATAAAAATTATGTATACGATACCCTCAGTGAGCTAACTGATGAATGTACTTCTTGTGCCAATCCTATGTGTAGTCTACAACTGAGTGGTGCTAGTCTGAGCTCAATGGAGCAATAGTGTGGTGATGGATTGTATTGTAGTGAAATTTTATCCTTCACAGTGCTCCTGTCTAAATGCAATTTTTGAGTTTCTAACAATGAGAATGCTTGCAATTGAATTTGGAAATGGTGTTATATGTAATGTGGAATCACTCATATACATTGGTGAAGCATTTATGATATAAAATTGGATAGGTTATGTATATATTATTGTGTAAAACTAAACTAATGTATGACAAACCACATATAAGCATGCATAGGTCCTAATTTTTGTATTTTCTATAATATTTTTACACATAATATTTACATATATGTGTAAAAATATAACAACTCATATACATTGGTGAAGCATGTATGATATAAAATTGGATAGAACATGTATATATTATTGTGTAAAACTAAACTAATGTACGACAAAATACATATAAGCATGCATAGGTCCTAATTTTTGTATTTTCTATAATATTTTTATATTTTTACACATATGTAAATATTATGTACAAGTTTTTATATATATATATATATATATAGTAACTGATAAGTGCTATAATGGACTCATAATCAGTTAGCCCTATGTTGATACAACTAATGGTAACCTTTTAGGAAGGGGAAAATTTATGTAGTGGTGACTATACTAATATTAATGGAGCATATGAATATGGAACAACAACTATGGTATAACTATAACTTCCATACTGATAACTTATAGCATACTATCTTTGCATTGTTCATGATGAATTATGAGGGTTTTTAGAATACATCTCAAAGTTATGAATCTTGCATGGGTACAATATGTGAAGCATCCCTAGTGTGTTGTAACATTAATTGAGGATGTGTAGAAGTAGAGAGTAGCTCTCTATAATCTATGAGAAATATTTGTTGAAGGGGCCTCTATAGGAGAGGCCTCCATGGATGTGTAAGTATATATTATGAAAATATCTTAGTAGGTTTCACCTTTTTAGGTGTCTTAACTAAAGGCTATTATGTGGTAATCAAATCTATTTGTACTAGAGGCTAATCATAAATGATATTTTGAACTATAATAACCTCATTAGCATATATGTATTTTAATAATCTCTATGTTGTATAAGCAACTACATGAATCTGAGGGCATCCTAATAATATGTCAAATACCCTTACACTGGTTACAATTATGAATCTGGTAGCCACTTATATAGTACCAAATTATAATTGTAATGTAATATCACCAATGGAGCTTTGAATGTGACCATTGAATCCTTTTATTACCCATTGTGGTGGGAATCATATCTAGATCTATGTATCCAAGATGATAAATAAGTGGTTGGTACACATATTAACACTTAAATCATTATAAACCATAATGTACTGAAGAGGCTGGTGATCAATATGATCTAAAGAAACAAATAATTTAAATCTTAGTCATCATTAAAAATATCATGATCTACAGATGTGATGAGTGGCCTAGATGGCACTGAATTATGATAATCACCTATGATACCATTCAGAGTATGTTTTTCATTTTCATGGGAATTGTAAGAAGTTAATGGAGGGTGAAAATTATATGCATAGTGCATGCTTGATGTATATATTATCTCATTGGGCATGTTATTAGGAAAAAAGATCATTGAATATTTTCAATAATTTAATTTCATTGGATTGGACTAGTGTAGTCTCTATTGGTGTCCCACATTAATGATGCTTTCATCTATCAAATCTTGAATCTTATGTCTCAATCTGATACATCTGTTATTAGTATGGCCTGGTGCCATGTGATAACCACAAAAGGCATTCTGGTCAAAACCTTTCGGAAGATGCCAATTCACATCAAAATATTTAATGGGAAGGAGAGATATGACATTTCATTTGAATAGTATTTTAAGAACCTTATATGGAGCTTCTAGGAGATTAGTATATTGTCCTTGGAGGAGATGATAAGATATTACATGAAGTAGGTTCTGAAACTTCATGTAGTATTGATTTTTAATCATTATTATTATCAATATGCCTTACCTTATATGGTGGTTTAATTTAACTCTTGGTATTACCATCTAAAGTATTGTTATACTTAATATTTTTCATTTCAAATAACTTGACTTCTCTTTCCTTTACTATATAGTACAAGTCTTTAAACAAGTTGAAATTATTGAACATAATGGATTCATGAAAGGATAAAAGTATAATTTATTTAAATACATCTTGTAATTCACTATCCACCATAGTATTTATCATTTTATACATTATGGTCATGTATCTTAAAACACATTATGTGATAAGCTCATTAAATTTTTGTTTGAGTAGTGTGATTTGGGCATATGAAACTTATCATTAATGTTGATTGATTTTTTTTCTAGAAATATATCATCCAATGGATTTAATGAATGTAGTGATTGGTTTGGTAAATTATGGAACCATTTTAATGCATCTTCCTTGAGACTTATCAAGAATATCTTAGTCAATAATATATCATTGGACACATAGTCCAAACATGTTGCATGAAATGCTCTAAGATGTTTCTTGAGATCACCCTTTCCATCATATAGTGTAATATTGAGTTACACAAACCTTTTAGTTATAGTATATACTCTTATATGTTGTTGCAATCTAGTCTTTAAAAAAATATGGATTTAATGCTTGATTAGGTTTGAAAGGGCCTTGCTCCAAGTGTAACACCTTATTTTTAAAAGATCTAATATATTGCCTAAAGGATTTTACATTAGGAGAAGAGGAATGTGTGATAACTTAAGGACGTGTTCCTAATTATGGAGTAATAATTTATAGTAATCTATTTAACCCCTTGAGTTTCCCCCACTGTGATAGGTGGTACGAAAGTTGTATCCAATGGAGCAGTAGTGTTAAAAGTCTCAGATGATTGTCCATTAAACGATTTCCTAAGTTCATCTTTAATTTTTTGATGAAATAATATTGCATATCCTTATTATTTGAGAGAAAATCATATAACTATTTCTTATTTATATCATAAAATATGTTGCCTTATTCTACCATTATCGATTGATTACCTAAAATTTTAAAATATTCAACTTGGGAGAAATTTGATGTAACATTGTGGCTAAAGTAGGAAAAAATAATATTTTTAACTTGAATGATAACAAATTAGAAATGATAAAATAGTGTAAGTACTATAAAATATAACAAGTGTTAAAGCTTAAACCTATAAAAATCTATGGTTAGGGTTTGGAAACATTTTAATAATAAATTGGTTCACTAGTTTGTTTTATCAAATTTGGTATTTGTAGAAAACCCTAGATGACAACACTAGTGTATAAAATGAAAATAATGAATCAAACTTTTATCAAAAAACTTGGATGGATATTCAACATTGAATATAATCAATGAATTATAACTTTAAAATCCAAATATTTTCGATGAAAGAGACCATGGCATGCTGCTAGTTTAAAATTAATTTGTTATGGAATATTCCTTTTTAAATTATCTAGGGAGAGAAGAGATCTTATTCTTAAAGGGAGAAAATGAAATATTTAAAATAGAGAAAGGATCAAGTTTTTCCATGATTCATGGATTTTGGATCACCCCTTGATTGAGCTAGATCCATGTCAAAAAATTAGTGAACCATCTAGAGACAATATAGTTCAAAAGTCACTGACTACATCAAAGTATTTGATATAGGAAAAGATTAGTTTCAACTACATGTGGACAATCTAAACCTAGAAGGTATGACCATATTGAATTATTTAAATTTTATAGTTATATTTTGCCATATTCCAGATCTTTTAGAGAATGATTAATTGGTTTGGGATAGATCTATTAATGGGATTATATTTTCAATTTATTTATAATTTGTTGTTAAAAGAACCATTTTATGGTTTTCCATGGGATGATTTAAGGTTTAAGGACTTAATTTATAAATTGAACATATTTATTTGGTTAGTTGATCAAAATAAATTACTCACACTAGTTAACCTGAAGAGGATAGATTTACCCATTGTTAACAGATGCCCTTTGTGTGAGGAAGATGAGGATGCTATTTTTGATCTTGTGTTGGAATGTTTTTTTCCATTAAGGTTTGAGGATTCATTATTGACAAATTTTAGGTTTGTTGGGTTCACCCCTCTTATTTTCTTGAGATTCAACATTGATGGTAAGCTTCCTTTAAAAGTTATGCATTGAAATTTTTTTGGTATTGGGCTCTTACCAATACTTTGTGGGCTATCTGGAAGGAAATTAATGATAGAGTGTTTAGAAACTACAAGATCTCTTATTTAAGTGTGGCATTCAAGGTCAAAAAACTTGCTTTTGGAGAATTTAAATATTTAAAAGCCTTTTAAAATGGACTATTTTGGGGGGAAGAGGATTATTATCACTAAGAATTTAGATTTGGACTCTTCTGGCCCTCCATTGAGATATCTAAGAGTCAAGTTGAGAAAGTCTATTGAGTGGTAGGTTCCCTCTCTTGGTTGGGTAAAATTAAATTTTGGTGGAGGTTCCAAAGGAAACCTAGATTGGCTAGTGTGGGAGGAATTCTAAGGAATGTAAAAGGAGATGTTCTTGTTGCTTTTACTGGGAGTATTGGAGTCCAAACCAATAATTGGGTTGAGTCTAGAGCTACCTTTTAGGGATTGCAGTTGGTTAAGAAGATTGGCTGAGACAGTTGGTTTTAGAGGGGATTAAATAAATATCATTAAATTCCTTTCAAATAAATATTCTAAGAGTTAGAAAATTAGTAACATGATGGAGGAAGGTTCCATTATTCTTATCTCATTTGACAGGGTCTGGATTCAACATGTTTATAGATAGGTTAACCATTTTACTGAATGATTTACTAATTTAGGGGTTTTAAAGAATAAATTCAAGAAATGGTTATCTAAAGAGGAAAATTAAGATGACATTATTAAAAAAATTAGAAAAGAAACCTTTATTTTTCTTCCTAAGCCATAACTTTTTAAGATTTTAATCCATTAAAGTTCTTCTTCACCTTAATCCTATTATTATGATTCTTTTTTGGTCAATTATCAACTTGATCTGATGGATTGTGTAGGGTACAAATATGGATATTATAAAAAGGGTTTTCAAAAGGTTATTTTTAACTATTTATTAAATAATATTTTTATTCTAACTTGGATCGTCATCCATATTTTTCCTTGGTTACTAATGCACATCATCTGTAATAGTTATAAAGATAGTTGTATCTTCATTTATGTGAGTGAGTATTTCCTTGATACTTGGATCATTCTGATCAATCCAAGGTGGAATGTTATTCATGCCATTAAGTGTGGGATCTATATGATTAACCATAATGATGCTTTTACAATATGTGATTCAATTCTTACCTCTACTTCTAATTCTAGGTGAGTATGATTGACACCAACATGGGAGTGGATATGTACCATGTGGAACCATCATCTATGGATGTCGTAGCTAAGGATTTACCTATATGGGTGATCATCCATACAAGTGGTTTACTAATAGTAATAGATACATGTAGAAATACTAATAAATACAAAGATATTGGGAAAGAAAAAATAATGGCTAGTGAAAATTTTGAGGAATTGACAATTGCCTTCAAGGAACATGACACATTCAAATACTGTTAAAAATGATCAATTTACATAGAGCCTTACTTAGATGGTTAGTTAAGGACCATAATATAATCAAATAATCCATAAAGTGTCATTCATGGCAAAAGGATGGTCTAAGTGGCAAAGAGAACTCCAAGAAGATGATAATCCAAATGAGAAGACTTGAGGAGAGAGTTGTAAGTTTAGAGGAGGATAATCTCTCCTTCATAAATAATCTAGAAGCATTAGTGGGTTATAGCAAAGTAATAGTCAAAAAATATTTAACAAGCATGAGATTGCTTATCCATCTCATTAAAAAAAGACATGATTGTGAAGGATAAATAAATAACACTAATGAGGATAAAGGTATGACCAAGAAGAAAGGCTAGAACATTGATTATATAAAAATGGATTACATGGAATAATATTTTAAGAAGATGTTAGCTAGATGGGATGATACTCTTGGTGGGCATGAAGTTTAGTGGCTCATTATTTCTTGTCATCATTTTTCTAATGTTTTGATTTGTTATCATTGTGAATATGTTGCGAAGTGGATTGAATTCATTGTGATGTATCCATTTGTTGAATTTTGGCTCTTGTTAGTAGACTTATTTGTCTTTTCTAGTTTTTTGGCCTATTTTGTTATTCCTTTGTCTTAAGGTAGAGTACCTAAAAATGAAAATCCTTTTTAACAATTTAATAAAAAAACACTACTATGAAATATTAAAAGAACACTGTAATAATAATAACATTCACAAATTTAGAAATACTACATTTTAGAAACACACTAAAAATAGCAAAAGTGTCATGAGAAATAAATGCTTAGCTAAAAATTGTATTCGTAGGAGGAATCAAAGAATTAAGAATTATGATTAGTATTAAGAATTAGGAGATATTATGATTAGAATTAAGAATTAGGAGATTGATATAGATAAGGAAAATAATGTTAAGAAGAGGAAACTAGAGGGTTGTCACTCCTATCTAATGTGGGTTATTTTGTTCACTTAAAATGAGGGAATAAGGTTTCAGGGTTCTTTGTATCTTCATCTACAGATCATATATCTGGTGTGGGAGATTTTGATCACTTGTGGATACCATAATATGACTAACTAATTTTTTATAAATCCATTGTTCATTGACATGTGAAGACCAATGTAAATCAATGGAGAAAAATGTGTTATTGATTGAAGTTGTGACCTCAAAAACACATGTGCTAAGTGCTACCTACATACCAATTCTCAGAAGAGGGATGAAACTTCATGTAGTTAACCCATGATATGATGGTGTGTGAATAATTAGTGTGATATGATATATGATGGAAAAATACAAATGTGACTAAGTGATTTAACCCTGACCTATGATCTATAAAATTTATTCATACTTCAGATCTAGGTTACTAGGGCTGTATGCAATCAAAATTGGGAGAATTATGTGTTTTTCTCTTAATGTGAAATTAAGATTATGTTGAGTTATTATGTTGAATCCTTCTCCTCATAAAATGGTTTCAAAAGCATTTTTATAGTCATATATTTTAAATTCATTGAAGTGGGTCTCATTAGGAACATAGGTTGACCTTATTGATTTTGATTTTATAAATTATCTAGTATTTGGTAGGAAGATAGGAGAGGGAACAAGGTCACTAAAGTGGTGTACTATAGTCCCCTATGGCACTCTTGTTAAATGGGTGATTCCATAATGTTGACTGTTAATTAAGGACTAAAACATGTTCAAGATCGATAAGAATAGGGATGAGTAAATTCACAGGTTGTTCATCAACTTAGACTAGTGTGCAAGGTGGTTAAAAGTGATAAAAAAGGGCCTTAAGATATGTCTATAGCTATGTGTGTAAGAGAGTGGTCATAAGTGCATGATTTTAGCTTAAATGTTCATTTATGTGTATACATTATATTTTTTACTTTTTTACAATATCTTTTTCCAATCCATCTATCTTTTGGTATTTTTCCTATACATTTCATCACTACATGTCATTGATTCATTAATAGTAAATTCCAGGTTCCATAAAGTTTTTTCCAATACACAATAATTATTTTGAAACACAATATCATTAGCTATAAAAGTTATACTTTCTTCCAATTCATTTTTTTTTGCAACATAGCTTACATATTATATAGTCTGGCTTCTAACCTTTTGACATGAATTTATTTTTAATCTAGAATCTTATTTAGAGAATAGTTTTGTTCTCTATAAAAAATTTCTTTTTCTTTCAATTTGACAATATTTTCTTCTGAATCAACTTGTTATTTTTGAATGTTTCCTATCATAATGTATTTTCATTCTATATATTTCATATGAGACATGTTTTTTTAGTCTTCTAACTCCTTATACACCCTAAGACCACTCAATGTGTTTGGTATTACTTCAATGTTTTTTACTTAACCCTTTCCTCATTTTTATTTTTTAAATATGCATGAAATATAAGTGTTATCTCCCCACAACTATGATTTTTCCATTCCCTCACAATTAGTTTTTATGTTCCAAACAAGATATCTTTCATAATTTAAATTTTTATTATTTTATTTGATATTAAATGGTACTAAAAGAATATTTGTATAAAATACACCAAGATTTTTTAAAAAAAACACATCTTATTACCATATAAGTAGTATCACATCATGGAGATCATAATTGGTATTATTCCATCTACTTCCTTATTGGCATAAAACACATCATAAATTATCTGAGTGAATTGATCTTTTCTACCCCTCTTAAAATTTATTCATAGATTTCCTTGTTAATGGGTAATTTTTATGCTTCTTCAATGTTAAAATAATCATGACATATCTATGAATTTTTTTAAAAAATCTCAGAAAAATGCATTGGGGAAATTTAATGACACTCAATGTTTCAAGCCCATGCTAGGCCCATTGTCAGAAGGATATAATTATGAATAAAAAGATAAGAAATATTTCATATAAGTAATTATTGCCATAGAGGTAGAGTGGGTCAGCCAAATTTAAGAGGGAGAATGAGAATTATTAGGTCCATTCTTAATAAGATGGATCACTAGTTTTCAATTATTGATAAAATCTCCAAACATCATCTTTGTCTAAATTTCTAAGATTATTTATTATTTCCACAACTTATTGAATCCCTTTTTTCAAGTAATAGTCCTATTTGGAAATAAATTTAATTTTTTCCATGCAAATATGAGGACATGTGTTATGAAAATGTTCAACCATAGATATTTTTTTATTTGATTGTGAGAGAGGTCAGTGAAATTCTAGTTTGTTCTTACTTGGATATAACACCCTATTTCACCAATATAAACCTTACCAGAACTACATGGTATATTATAGATCCATTTTTTACAAATGGGATTAATTTTATCTTTATCTTTGTCAATCATGTTCCCACTTGTATTTAGAGGGGAGAATGTCACCTTGATGTTTTTTTATCTTAAATATCCTTGATATTGTACCAATCATTCCTTTGATGTAAGGAAGAGTAACCTTTCTTTTACTCTCATCTTCATGTCTAATGTGACATCCTATTTGGGATTTAATTAATCACTTCTCTAATGTGACTTTAATTATAAGAATTCCTAATAAAAATCACAGATAGATGTTCTAATTATTGGTCAAGATGTTATGACTTGGATATTATCATAGCTTGTGTAACCAAAGTGTTGATAATGCAATGTTTTTAGGACAAATAGTGATGAGAATATGCATGCAATTATTTGTCCATATGATTTTTCTTTCTATGTACTCAGTGGGGCAAAGAACCATCATTATTACTTATGATTAAGATGTATAAAAAATGTATTTGGTGGTTTTTTTCCACTTATATTGTAAATTTGATGTGATTTCATCTTTTTTTATAAGCTCAAGAAGCCTCTCCAAGATTTATCTATCGCATGACCAATGTGTGTTCTTATTATCTATGAACTGCTTCCACCATCTAAGTTTTAAAGGATCGAAATTAATGTCAATTTTTTCAATGTATTCCATGTATATATTTCAAAAAATAGGTGAGAATAGGGATCCCATTTTAATAACTTAGATATTCTCATATATGATACCTCTAAAACTAAAATATGTATATTTCAAGTAAAATTTCACCAAATTTTCCATCTCATCACCCATAATGTTCTTTATGATTTCCATGGCATCATTAATTGGAATTTTAGTGAAAAGTAAAATAATGCCAAAGTTAAATAATATTTCATTTTTATCCACTTTGAGATTCCTCATTTTTCTAATTAGGTCAATATAGTCTTACATAAAATGATCTTTACCACCAATAATAGTTTTCAATATTTTCCAAAAGAAATTTAGCAAGATTGTAAGATGGTGAACTTATAATATTGATGATGGGTCTCATGGCATTTTTTTATTTATGGATTTTTGTTAGTTCATAGATATGAGGAGCTATGAAGTTTTTAGTAATAAGTACTTTTTATATAATATCATTTAAAAAATATATCCTAATAGTGTGTTCCACCTCCTTCATGATCTTACTACTTGGGTCATTTTTCAATCTCCTATAGATGCCACACATTGTTAAATGATCCAAAATTTTAATATCATATTAAAATGTGTTCATGAACACAATGGTTTCACATTTATTAATAGTGATCTATGGAAATTATAAATAATTCTAACACTTTAAACCAATTTTATGATTTGAAACTCAACAATTATTGGAAATCATTGATCCATCTTATTAATAATATACCTAAAAATTTTCATCTCTCATATTAACATTGGCCAACCCATTCTTCCCATATGGAAAACATTATTTATAGGAAATATTTATTTTATTTTTATTCATAATTATATCCTCTTGACAATGGGCCTAGCATAGGCATAAAACATTGAGTTTCATCAAATTTCTCCAATGCAATTTTCTAATAATTTTACAATACTTAGTGTTGATAAAAGTAATGCCCCTATGGTCATGAACACATTATATTATTCAAGTAAAATGTTGGATAATTAAAAAAAATATGTTATCTACATGATACTGGATTAGGACCCAAGTAGTAAGATTATGAAGGAGGTGGAACACACTATTATGAGCTCTTAGTTAAATGATATTCTACAAAAACTAATTATTCCTAATTACTACTTGGTTTGTCGTATCTAAGGACTAACAAAAATACATAAGTCAATCCCATGACATCCATCCTGGATATTATAGGCTCACTATATTACAATATTTTTATTTATTTTTTTAAAAATTGAATATTATTATTGGTAGCATAAACTCTTATATCAAACACTCTACCCACCTAGTTAGTAAGCTGAAGAATCTCAAAATGGATAAACATTACATATAAATTAGCTTTTATGTGGTTTCAATTTTTATCAAAATTACTATGAATGATGCCATATAAATCATAAAGAACATTTTGGGTGATGATACAAAAAATTTGGTGAAAATTTCTTGTAATCTACCTATTTTAGTTTTATAAGCATCATATATAAATAGATCAAAGGTATTTCATCAGGGTCCCCACTCTCATTGATTGTGGAAAATATATACATGAAATAATTTGATTTTTTACCTTTAATTCCACTCCTTCAAAACCTATATGGTGGAAGAATTTTGTAGATGACACACAAATTTGATGCATGGAAGAAAAAGCTTGGAGATGTATATTGTGATTTTAAACATCAAATCAAATAGAATTTACAATGGAAGTTGAATAAAACCACCACATATATTTTTTATACATATTCATCATAAATAATAATGATTGTTCTTGTCTTATTAGGTATAAAACAAGAAAGATCATATAGACATATACTTAGATGCATATTATCATCTTCATTGGGATGAAAAACTTGGAATTATAAACATCTTAGTTTAAAATTCATGTTATAGGTGTGATCCATCATTACCAAATAGGACCTTACATTAAACATGAAGATGAGAGTATAGGAAGCTTTACTCTTCCTTACATCAAAGGAATGATTCATACATAATAAACTATCCTCAAGTGAAAAAACATAAAGGTGACATTCTACCCTCTCATTGTAATTAAGAACATGTTTGACAAGGCTAAATCTAAAACTAATCCTATTTATCACAAAGGTATCTCTACTATCCCATGTAGTTGTGGAAAAGTTGAAATGGGTGAAACAGGGCATTCCAACTATTACATGAAAATTTGGATTGAAGAAGCTTTAGAAATAAAAAAGAATCTTAACAGTTTAAATAGAGATGATGGTTGGAGACTTGGAAATAGTTGGATATTAGTGATTCCTCTTATTAAGAATGGAACTAATAGTTATCATCCTCACTCTTAAAATTGGTTGACCCATTTTATACCTATATGAAATATTTCTCGTCTTTTTATTCATAACTATCTCCTCCTAATGATGGACCTATCACAGGCCTAAAACATTGAGTTTCATTAAATTTTTCCAATGCATTTTTGATCAATGTTATTTGTAGACATTTCAATTAGTACCCCTTCCATTGTTATATTTCCATATACAAAGTCTTCTTATATAATGGGGATGTAGTTTTCTACAAACTAGTGCACTGCATTTTCATTGGCATATACTACATAATGAAAAAAATGCATAAACTAGTATTATTAAGATTACTCATTTTGTAAGATTAAAAATTATAGTTACCTTAGACTATTTATCTTTATCTCAAAAACATTAAACATCTCTAAGTATATGGAATAGAGGCTTCCACCAACTGCACCATGTGGTAATAAATTAATTCTTACATTTAGAGAGGATAACCTTATTTAAGAAAGAACATGTCCCACACATACATGGACATTAAATTTTAAGGTATTTGGTTTTTTATTTATACCATGACATTATAATAGAGTAGATATAGTATAGATAAGATTTCAATTGTAATATAATATCATATTAAGAGGGTACATAGAATATTAACCTTTGTAATAGCATAGTACAAATACAACTATGCAGTAGAAAGAGATTTGAGAGACTTATAATCAAATATTAATATTTTAATAGAAATAAAAGAGAACCTATAGTAGGAAATAGTATGTAATGTGTAATGATTATTATGAATCATCACACCTAATTATTTTTAATGAATTCATAAGATAATTATTTCTAACAAAAGTTAGCCTCTATATCACATTATTTTTAATTGAGGTTAATTTAAATGATACAAAACATATTTAGCCATCAACTTCAAATTTTATGTCAACATTTGGTGGCACTGTCTAGACTTTAGTTAACTAATTTCTAGGGGAAGCTATCCATTGAAGTTATGGAAACCAACACTAACAAAAAAATTATAGTGGTGGGGAGAGACACTAAAAAAACACTCTAAGGCTAAACAAATAGTTAATTCCTTGCCTAAAATGAAGGCATCATTATTTCAATCCCAATAAGAAGAATTGGATCATGTTTACATAACACTTCTAGCCTTAGTTATTCAACCAAGTTAATCATATAGAGGGATAAATATTCCACATTAATAGATGAATTCAATGGATGGAATAAAATATTGATGCATTCCAACACCTTTATACAACTTTAAATTAGGTTGTTGATTACTGGTTCAAGACTAAGCTTGACTCATTTAT
>JARHVA010004984.1:815000-820000 GCA_037957365.1 Torreya grandis
ACTATTTTAACTATTTAGGGCTTAGTATATGTAAATCATATGTTGTTAAAGGGTAGAGTATAGTATATTAGGGTATAAATATGTAATAAATATATCAATTGATTTGTAATAGAATTGACTTAGTTTGACCTTTTAAAAAAAATAATAAATAATCTAAATAAGTATTTAGTTATAAATTAACTAAAATGGGAGATATGGATGCTACAAACTGAGATAAGAGCTATTCTAAGTGTCCTAGACAAGACCCAAGTGTCAAAACCCTACCTAAATAGTAGCACCTTAATTGGATAATAGCACCATATGGAACTAGTGTACCTATTTTAGTGCTAGTGTCATCTAGACATAATTGTTCTAAGATTCTAGGTGCACTTGTGTCTAGGTCTGCCAAACTTGTTCCTATACAGATAAGTTATGGATATCTATAAATGACCTAGTTTTATTTATTTTATATGAAACTCATAAACTTTCATGTTTCTAGGTCATTTAGTTAGCACAACTAGAAAAGTGTGTTGTCGGTAGGGTAGGCTAGACATCTTAAAAACCCAATTGTGATGATATTTGCATACATAACAATGGTTTGAAGAGGGATCAAGCCTAATGTAGCTCTCACCACCTAAGTTCTAGTACAAGTGCAAGTGAAGCTAGAATGAATATTTTATTGAGTGATTTGAATCTAATTGATACTAGAAACTTGAGTAATTTGAGCTTAGGAATGTTGTATATGGTTGTTTGTAGAAGTGAGACATGATAGGGATTGATAACATTGATTATATACAACTTGTTCTAAGTTTGGTATTGTAATTTGAATCTAATTTCCATCTAGTGGATAAAGGACTAAAATTCATGTATATATAATATTATAGTGCTTTTGCATGTATTAAAAGAGGTCTAGGTCAACCTCAGGTGGTTGCTGATTTGAAAACATATCTATTGGTAATAAAAAGAAGGAAAAGGATAATACTGCCTAGACTAGGACACTAGCACCATGGGATGTTAGTGTCTAGGTGGTCAAAAATAAGGAATTATGGGCCAAGATGATAAAGTGAGGGTCTAATATTACTTTAGGGATGTTTATGGATGTGTGTGTCCCACACAAAGGATGTATAAGTGTCTAAATATGCCTTTAGATAGGTCTAGGTCTAATCTAGGGATGGGTGGTCTATAGTAATGCTCTTATCACTCAAGTGTCATTTTTAGATGATTAAATTTATGACCCCTTTATTATAAAAATTAATAAATGATATGTGACTAGGATATATTAGAAATAAGTGTACCTTGACTTACCTAAGTGACGAAGCCTGTGAATCTAGATCCAAGTATGTGAAGCATGCTCCATTACATGTATTGAAAACTAAATGTGCATAGATCAGTCCTTAATTAAGATATATCAAAATTGAAAGACAAAAATAAGTAAAGAGATAAGAGAGAGAGGAAAGTAATGAATAAAACTCACTTGGTACATGAACCAATGCAAAAACTTAGTGATAACCTATGTGTGTATATCTAGATAGTGATCAATTGATGAATAATTTGGACTAATTTTATTACTTGCTCAATCTCCATGTGTGTGCAGTTTAAGAAATAAATATGGTAATTATTTCCCACCCTTATTTAGTGTATCATGACATTTGAATAGATTGGATTAGATTGATGGTGTGTCCAACCCTCTCATGTACATAGATCAAGAACTCTAGTAGACTATGAATCCATCATTACCTACTCATGTGTATTAGATGCATCTAAAACTAAAACTACACAATGTAACTAAATATGTTTAACTATAATTGGAATTGTATATGTCATCTCTGTGGCCACTTAGGAACTTTGCAATTTAAAATGGCTCTAGACCACTTGGGAATATTAGGTAGCTAACCACTATAGATGGAGTAAGGCATGAATCTAGTGTGTAACTTAGAACATGTTGTATATTTTGTAAAATGTAGAGAATAAAATGGAGTTTGTCATTCCATATGATCAACTAGTGTATAAGTGAGAATAGGAAAATAATGTGTTGCACACATGCCCCCAAATATGATATCTAAGTATATGGATTCTGTATTGAGTTGTAATAATCTATATCTAATAATCTAAATTGAAATGAGAATTATCATGTCATGAATGATTCCCATAATGTGAGAAAACTATTATGAATTTGAGATAAAACTAGTATTTTATAATTAAACCTATGCAAACTTGGACTATACCTACTATGATTTTCTAGCCAATCTAGAATTTCCTAAAATTGAGGCTACTAGATAGTAGTATGATCCAGAATTCAATGTTTAAAAATATTAAAAATCATGATGAAACCTATATCATAGTGTATATCTTGTCGAGAGCTTTTTGGCACTTTTTGTGGTTTGTAAAATGGACATTGTATGCAAAAGATATGGTCTGCTGAAGTTCTGATCTAACAGGTAAAAAATGTGGTGTCACAAGATGACATGACACAATGTGGACACACTAAGTGGTCCAATCAGGTAGTGATAGGTGGAATTCATTGGGTGTCCAAAAATTTGGGTGACTTTTGTCTTTGATAGCATGTATGGATAATGCATTGCATTTGAATTATAAGTTTTTAAACACTTTGTAATTATTTCATTGGTAATATTTTAAACTTACCAAGTGAACCCCATTAAGACACAAGGGAGAACACACACATTTCCACACCTTTCAACCACTTGACAAGTCAAGATTGAGATACATGCCATGCATTAGAAACTGTGAGAAATGCATGCCATGTCTGAATACCTTGTGCAACATGAGAAGAGGGCATGGAGATTAGCACATATGCTAAAGTTGGTACTTGAACCAACATACCATGCTATGTAAGTCACCTTGATCCCACCAAAAGGGGCATCTACATTGGTAAAGAGGCCACTTACCTATTAAAAATCAATGAAGTTGATTCCCATTTGCTAATGTGGGATAAAAGATAAGCTAAGTGCCTAAATAGAAGGCAGGAGACTTGAACTCATGACCTACCCAGTAAAAGGGATAAGCCTTGACTGACCAAGTTGTGGACTTGGAAGTGTTATAAAAGGCATGAATTTGTATTTGAATTTAAGCTTCACAGGACTGTGTTTTTCTTATTAAGAGGTCAAGAGCTAGATATAAGCTTAGAGATAGCTACCAAATAGAATTTTCTCCAATATCCGACCTTGTACACAGTAAGCCTTTTTAATTATGTTTTATAATTAAAAAGAGAAGTATATTATTATTATTATTTGGATATACCAATAGTTTAAGTGAAGGGACCAAAGCAAATTCAAAAGGGATTGAAGATTGAAGAAGGATTTCGTGTGACTGAGCTTGAGTTTATCACCGTAGGTAGAATTCTTGGATAGAGATCAGTCCTGAGGGAAGTTGTGTAGCATTTCAAATAATTTGTAAGCCATTTGTTGCACAAATTGAATAGAAATGGTCCTCTCTATTGGGTGGACTTGGAGATGTAGGCAAGAGATGCTGAACTCCGTTATCAATTTCATGTGATAATTTGTCATTTATTACATATTTTAAATTTAGTTTTCTGATTTTTGATTAATCATGAGCATATGTAAGTTTTATAAAATGACAATTTATGACATTTGATTTTAAACAACAATCAGTTTTATTGGTGAATGGAAGTTAAAAGTCAATTGACAGTTCCAATCCAATTCGATAACCGAGTAAACTTTTGCCAAACATTTTGCAAGTTTTTTTTGAGTATTTCAAGAATTTGTTAAGTTTGAGAAATTTAGAATCCATAGTTTTTAAACTTCACTTTGGGTTTATCAGTGTATTTTATGGATCATAGTACCATGTCTTGGATGGTATAACCCTATGGTACTAGTCTTAAAATTTGGGTGCTATTATCCAACTATTCTATTTTTGGTGTAACGAAAACTAATTTATGTTTCACTATTTCCCACTATGTTTTCCTAAAACTGATTTTTATATTATGTGCCTCTGTGCTAAAAACTATAAGTGCATTTAGATAGCTTGATCTCTATGAATTCCCCCTCTTTTTAGGGTAGTTGTTCCTATGTAAAAAATTTCCTTAAAATAAAATCGGTCCATGAAATGTGTGTTATCTAGAGCATATATGATATATATGTAGTAAACCAATATAATGTGCATACATAACATTAGAATGTAAGATAATTTGAGCATAATTTTGTAATGTATGATGTATGTTATATCTAACATTCAGAAAGTGGTCAAGATAGATATAAAAATGTATATTAATAACAAATCTAATTAATAACTAACTACCTAGGGGATGGGGGAATGATGTCTATCATGACAACCAAGTAAGAAGGGGGGATGCATGAGGTCCCTCATGACATATAAAAGTGGGGTGTGTAATAATCAAGAAATAAGTGTCATGGCCATTATGAATACAAAGAAACATATATAAAACCACACATTAGGCATTCAAAGTAGGCTAAGGACCACATTGCAAGGGATATGGGCACATGTCATTAAATATGAGAAAGCAAGACATTAAAGGGTATGATCATATGCCCACATACAAAAACAACAAGTAAGTTGTCTTATAGACACATGGAAGGACATGTTCAAATATCTACATACAAAATCAGAAAGGCACACACAAGGATATGGGCACATGTCCAAAGCATACATATAATGAAAATAAGTGGTGTATATCCATAGAGAAATTAAATATTCAAATACTCTTAAATAGAATAAATATAGAGACACAATCAAGTCTACACTATGAAAGATAGAAATGAAAGTATGAATGAACATGTGGTAGAAATATGTATAAGAGTTAAGATGTTTATAAGATGATTGTAAAGTAGTAGTAGTAGTAGTAAAAAAAATCTAATTAGGTGTAGGATGATCAATGGCAAGATATAACAATGATAAATCTATGATGTAGAGTTTATAAAGATGTAATATGTAAATTGAAACTATTTATAGGATGCCCCCAAATGGGAAAATGTATCAAATGAGAACATGTGTATCTATGTATATGCCCCTAGTGGGTAGATAGT
>JARHVA010004984.1:825000-842500 GCA_037957365.1 Torreya grandis
CTTAGGTAATGTTCTAGGCCCTAATGTAATGTTTAGTGTGATTTGACCCAAAAATTTACATGGAATATCATTGAACCCTCATATGTTCATATCAGAATAATCCAAATCCTTACCGTGTATATTAAGAATTTAGAGAAAAGAGATATTACAAATGCTTAACTTGATCCATTATCAACTAAAATGTATTTGAAACCTAGATCATTAATTTGTAATTCAATATAATGAGGCATGTGTAGATCTATGATGTGTTAAGGTTGGATATCTTATTTTTTGAATGCAATATGCTCTTTGGTCCATTTCATAGTATTAATTATGGAAGCATCATAAGTTGGCTTTGATGTGTGAGGAATTTTAGTATCAATAAGTATTGTATAGAAAATGTCTTTGTATGTGTCAAAATGTTTTAGGAGTTAAAAAATGGAAATTTTGGCTAAAGAAACAATGATCTAGTTGAAAAAATAATACCCATGGGTTTTGCTAAGTTTTCATACTTTGATACCACATCTGGACATCATAGCATGGCCTACTAGGTCTACTATGAGCATATATATAGAAGTAGAGGTGGGATGGTATCTATATGTGTAGGTTCATGAAGTAGGAGAGATAATCTAGACCACTAATTTTATCTTATGCTTAGTAGTGATATACAAGGAATAAAAGTGAATGAAGGAGAAAAAGGCAACTAAAGGAGATTTTTTAATTTTAGGTAATGTATTTGGTATCTTATGTAACATATATTTTATGTGTCTAAATGTTTTATCCTTAATTGAATTACACATAAGATAAAAATGACATGTTAAATAAATAATGAAACATGACATACAATTCAATTGATATAAAACATCATGTATACAAGTGTTTATGTCTTTTTTGAGTTCATTCTGAATTAGAAAAAACAAGCATGTACATGAAAGTATTAGACTTTGCATCAAAAAGTGATAGACTTATTCTATCATCATTATCATGATTATACCAAATGAAAATCAAAAGATATATGGATTTTAAATCTAAATATGGATCCTATAAAGTTGTAAATAAAAAACCCCAAAGGTAGTCTAGGGTTAGGGTTTGTACAATGGTTGAGGTTAGTCAGGTTCACCAAATGTTTGAACTATTTATGACTTAGTAGATGTAAATATTAGGTTATTAAAAGTATAAGTATAGTAAATTTGGCTATAAATATGCAATAAATATAGCCACTGATTTATAATATAATTGACTTAGTTTGGAATTTTTAAAAATAGAAATAAAAAATGTAAACAAGTACTTAGCTTTAAATGGAGTAAAGAAAGATATATGGAGGTTGAAAATTGATACATGAACTATTATTAGTGTCATAAATAGGACCCATGTGTCAAAACCCTTCCTAGATAGTAGCACCCTAATTGGATAGTAACACCATGTGGTGATAGTGTCTTTATTTTGGTACTAGTGTCCTCTATGTAGAATTATTATGAACGTATAGGTGTACTTGTGTCTAGGTATACCAAGCCTATTCCTATGCACATGATTTCTAGATCTTTATAGATCACCTATTTTGACTAGTTTTATATACAAACCTTAAACCTTCATGTTGTTATGGCATCCAATTGGCAAAAGTAGAAAAGTGTGTTGTTAGTGGGGTAGGATGTACATCCTTAATGCCCAACTATTATGATATTTACCTACATACCGATACTTTGAAGAGGGATCAATCCATATGTAGTTCTCCCCACCTAAGTACTAGTGCAAGTTCAAGTAAATATAGTATGAATTTTAGATTGAGTGCTTTGAATGTGCTTGAGACCATAAAATTGAGTAATCTAAGCTTAGGAATGTTATAAATGGTTATATTCAGAAGTAGGAAAGAATAGGGATTGATAACCTTGATTATGCATAACTTGTTCTAAGTATGTTTGTGTAGTCATATAAAATGTGAAATCTGGTAACTTGAGTATGGACATTGAAGCCCAATCCATAGGTCCATTTTACTTGCTATCTTAATCCTTTTAGGCATGTTTTCATAGTTTCTTAGTCATCTATAGCCTTCCAAACTAAACCCTTGCTGGCTGAGACTAATCTTTCTCTACTTTATCTATTCCCCCAAGTCTCCTACCCTCAGGACAACAATGCCCAAATAAGACTACAATGCTGAAATACAGGGTGCCTAATTTTTGATGATGTTGTCCAAGTGCAAATTTGGTTCAAACAATCATATTCTCCCAGATCCTTATCCTAACTCATGTCATCCTAATGTGAATTAATTTAACCCATGAACATTAAATCCCTTATAAAATGCCATTCAATGTCCATTTAGAAGGGTTGGTACTCATTTACAAGAGAGAAGAAAGAATACAAGAAAGATCACTCAAGCACTTATACCTATTATCTACATACAACCATCCAAAAATATTTCAAGTTTATTCAAACCCTTACACCAATCCCTAGTCATTTCAAGTACACCCATTTTCGCATTTACTTGCATTTTTATCACACTATTAAACTAAGGAATTCAATGGGAGAACTACATATATCTTAATCCCTCCTTAGAGTAATGGTATGTAGGTAGTGTGCCCACACACGAAGCGTGAAGTGAATCTAGTATATCCTTTACACACTAACCCCTTTTCCTTATTTTCCAAAGTTCCATTTAACTGCATATAAGACACAGGAATATGAATAATCAACTCTATAGGGAGTTTCATTGATAGCAATGATCTAAAATTTGGTACATAGGCTCATACATATGCTACAAACAAAACCCAAAATATCATATCTCTATGAGAATTTTGGACAAAAGTGGTAAGACCAAGAGTATAACATCGAATAACATGGTGTCTTATTTTCAATGGTCTTATCTAATCAAGAAACAAAATTTAGATCTTAGTTTGTGATAGTGTCCCAATATTGTTCCTCCAGTATCATACTCTATCTTAGCCATAACAACCTAGAATAAGTTAAGTCATATTTTCTCTCATTTATTACTATTTTTAGAAAAGGCAAAAACATTAGTTATTTACACAAAATCAGTGCTTAATTATTGCATAGTATTTACTAATTCTATCTACTCATACTTGTTTATTATTTAGGAATTAAACATATAATTTCCCAAAAATAATAAATCATTTGGTGAACCCAAGTTTGAATTTTGCACAAAAATCTTAGAAACCCTAGGGTACATTCCTAGATGATTTTTCACATTAATTTCTAAATTTTTTCTTGAATATTAAAATAAAAAATTCCTCTCAATTTTTTAAAATTTTATAGTAAATTTGAAAATAAATTTATTTAAAACCCTAGTTTCATCTACTAGGTCCCATTAAATCAAGCATTTTCCCATAAATTTTTGAATTTTATCTTGTATACTTAGCTCATAAATTCAATTTCAATTTCAAAAATTCATAGTATTTTGCAAAAATATTTGTGGAAAATCCCTAGTTGCATGCACTAGCATCCATTTTTCTTCTTGAGATATTACCTTACATCCATACTCACATTATAAAAATGTTGCACATTTATTTACAAAATTTTCTTACATTTCATGAAAATAATAAGAAAACAATCATGGGACCTATTATGTACATGAATGATGAAGTCTATCATATGTTAGTACAAAGTTTCATTCTTTGCAGTTCATGCTTATTTTTCATTATATGGGATGATGTTAAGCAAGTTATTATTAAACATGTTAATATATCTTTTTCATCACCTCCCTTAGAGCCTCTACCTAGTGCCAAGTCATGTTGCATGGTCCATTTCACAATTCCTTAGGTCAATACCCATCTCTAGAGAGCCCATTTGACACCTTTTGTCCTACCACCTCCTTGACCCATTGACTATCTTTAATCTCCTCCCATAGATACTCCTCCTCCTATATGGATAATATATAATGTGATTAAAGCTATTACTCAACATATCACTATGCCTCTTCTAATTGTTGCTCCCAAAATCTATCACTTGCTTTTGTGGAGAACGTACCAATCATTTTGGTCCTACAGACCAAAACTCTCTCTTTTCTTTCTCAAAAATGTTCTGAGTAGTTATGTTTTTCAAATATTCAAGCCTTTTGAACTAAGGAAGTTGTAGGTTCAATAGGAGAGCTTTCTTCAAAGGAAGTTCAAAGCAATTAAGGCTTTTACTTAGTGTTTTGAGGATGGTTCAATGCCCAGGTTCAATCAAAAGACTTAATGGCAGGCTTCAAAAAATTAAAATGAACCACTTTGAACCATTGAACCATTGAACCCCACCTCCACAAGGTTCAAAGGTTCAACGAGTTCAAAGGTTCAACGACTTTGGTAGACTTAAATAAAAGAAGGATTCAAAGAGTTAAGATTGAATTGTTAAACCATTAAACCTTGAACCAAAAAGAGTTCAAAGGTTCAACAAGTTTAAAGAGTTTGACGAACTTAGAAAAGGAAAGGATCCAAAGAGTTCGAAGCTTTAAAGGATTCAAAGAAAGAGAATGAACTGTTGAACCTTGAACCAAAATGGTTCAAGGTTTAAAGGGTTTAAAGAGTTCAAATTTTGAGTAGAAGCTTTAAACAAATGGATCAAGTGGAAGATTCCAGAAAGAAGTTCAAATAAATGGTTCAATCAAAGAAGAAAAAGAGAGTGAATGCGACCCTTTACAAAATATTGAATCGACGAACCGTTGGACCATTGAAGAATTGAACCTTTGAACCAAAAGTGTTCAAGGTTCAAGGTTTAAAGAGGTTCAAAGTGACCAGTGACGTCCCCATATATGTCAAATTTAGGGTGATGGAATAACTATTAGTTTTCAAAAGACCTGAGAACAAGCTTAGTGACTAGCCCAGAAAGGAGCTGAAAGAGCAGTAAAAAGTGAGAAGATAGCCCCAAGAGCTCAGATCACCAAGGAAAGATAGAACATGGCAAGGAAAGAGAGAAAAACTAAAAGAAATATAGAAATATCTATAGGAAAGTTATTTCTAGTAGGTGGAACAGTCCACCAGGTAGACATCAGAGAACACAAATATTCAAAGGTGCGGCCTATTTTTTTGCATTAAGTAAAGGCGAATAGACATCTGTGTAATCATCATAAAGAAGACCAGATAACCCATGCTTAGGAGGAGACATTTGAGATGATTCAAAATGCCAAAGTCAAGGCCGATGACCTATTCTAGCATGGCCCTTTCACATATATTTAATGCATTCAATTCAACATGGACCATTTTCATGAAAACAAGTGCCCAAGTCTTTCTTGTGATGTTATATATTGTAATATCTCATTTTGTATAAGGGGGATCTCTTTGTTATCAGAAGCAAAGATCTAACCAAATTGAAAGGCATTCCTAAGACTTTTATCTTTGACTGTTAATCATATTTTGTTAAGTGAATGAGAAAGAAAGTGACCTTTCAGACTTTGTGTTGAAATAGCTTGTGTCATTTAGGAAATTGTTCTTATGTCTTTTTCCTAAATATAGTCTTGTCCATTTAATCAAACAAGTAGAACAAGTAAAAATAAGCTGGAAGATGTCCTAAAGTAGACTATGGGAGACATTGTGGTACCATAATTGTTTTTAGTCTATGTTTTTTGTAAAGGATACTAGAGAGGCTTTGAGCTCTCTTTATCCTTCTTAATTTTTTACTCTATTGTAGTTTTAGGTGGAGACTTTGGTCTACGCTTAATCCTACGGTGTCATTTGTCCTAATTAGTGGGAGAAGCAATGAAAGACTATGCTTTCATGGGTTTCTTGTGTTTTTTGTTACTACCTAGGAAGTCTTCCTCTGATTTTCTAAACATCATTTTTGAAATAAGAGAAATGCTTTCAATAATTACCCAGGAATTCTCCTTTGTTTTGTGAACATCATCTTTGAAAAAAGAGAGATGGATGGTATGATTTCACCCCTATGTGTATTTTTAGATTATATATATACATATATACACTATAGTTTATAGGGAACCTCCCCTTGCTTAGAGGAGAGATTTATTTCATTTTGGTTGTGGTCACCACACCTATTTTGCCGCATAAATATCCTTATGTTGTGGTTGATGTAACCATTTTGTCATCAGTCAGATGGTGATAAAATATTCACCCAACAATTTTTTATGACTCTGCTAGGGAAGAACAAGCAACTTGAAGCCTCAAGCTTCAAATTGAAGCAGTTCTAGTTCTTTTCCATATCTATTTTACACTCTGGCAGATCTACCATACACGCAAAGCTAGAGAGCTCAAGGTATTGTTGACCCTATATTTGAGTTGGTGCAGCTAAGTAATTTTGATCTTTTTCCTCCACCATCTCGCCTTCATCGAACTAGGAGTTTTCCTCCTACAAATATTAGGTCCCCAATACTAGGCAAAGCTTCTCTTTCGTCTGCTAGTAGAGCTTTATCCATACATATCCCACCGAGATTTATTATCCCTCCCTTCAACAACCATATCATGGTAGCTCAAGGCCCATGGGGTAATAATTTTGGTCCCCTGAATCTAACCCCACCTCTACATGAGCTACGTTGTAGCTCAAAGAAAAATTTCCCCAAGTTCTATGGTGATGGGAAAATTCATCCTAATGAACATATTATAGCCTTTTGCATAGCCTGTGGTGTGATAGGCATTGAATATGAAGACATTGCAGTTAGAATGTTTGTGGAAACATTGTAAGGCACTGCTATAGATTGGTTTTATCATTTACAAGCACAAATAGTGACTGACTAGAGCACTCTCAAAGCCAAATTTGAGGCCAGGTTCAAACTTGTAGAAGATGCACATGCCCTGTTAGCCCAACTTACATAAATGAAGAAGGAGCCTCGTGAACCCATGAGAGACTTCATTGGTAAATTTGAAAAGTTGAGGAATAAGATTCCCATAATCGCTTAGCTGATACCTGAGAATCTCAAATGCTTCTTCATCAGTTCTCAACTTCCTGAAGTGAGTTTCTTGTTGAGGCTTCTCTACCTTTCTTATCAAAGGACTCGGTGATCACTAAAAAAGTAAGTACCTCAAATATTTCTTCACCTTCTACTTTAAATTCACAGATCAGTCCTACACGTAGCAAAACTAGATTGATGGAATGCATTCCTCTGTTTCAAATTCATTTCAATCATTTGATATAATTGACCATTCTAAGAAGACCAAAATTCAAATGTCTGATTTTAAATTCTTGTAATCCAACCCTAAGCAGTTGGATAGGTTAGTTCGATGCGTCAAGAATAAAACTATCCTTATAAGACAAGAAATTTTGAAAGTAACTCCTATTCCCCAAAAGAGCACACCTACCTGAAATAATATTGTGATTACTCCTCTAGCTGCCCCTAAGAAAATAGAACCATTTTATGTCTCCCTACTGATAAATGGTCATCAGTTGAACAATTGCATTATAGATTATGGCACCTCTAAAAATGTCATCCCCACCAAGGTGGTAGAATCTCTTAGTCTCACTATGACTAAAACCTTTGGGAGATGTTTCTCCATGGAAAATAAACAAGTGCCTCTACTGGGACAAATTAAAGATGCTTAATTTGCATTTACGATCTTCCTAGAGAAAAGAATTAAAATGATAGTTCTGATGGCCGACGTCCCAGCATCCTATGGCATTCTTCTTGGGCAAAATTTTTTCAAGGATGTTGGTGGAGAATTAAGCATGAACCTGTCTGAGGTGAGAATTCCTGTCAAGGGTGTCATGTAAAGGATACTTTTTGAGAAAGAATCAAAGCAGATTGTCACTCAAACTTCTGCCACTAAAACTCAAATTCTGTTTGAGTTCTTAGGCATGGGTAATTACTTTTTGTTTATTGAATACATTCTTGTTTCAACAAATGAAAGCTTACTAAATGATAATCCAAAAAATTCAGATAAGACATCAGAAGAATTGGTAGGGCATAATACACATGAAAAGGGATCTTCCCTTCCTGATAAATAAAAATTTGAAAGAAGATAAGATTCTAATGATGTTTAGATTCTAGAATTTGATGGTAGTGATTCTTCTACCGGTTATGGAGTTAGAGTTGTTTTAATATCTCCCCAAGGAGATATTTTCCCCTACGCCTATAAGTTTTAGTTTAACAACACTAACAACATTGCTGAGTATGAATCACTGCTGCTTAGTTTAAAAGCTACTCAAGATAGAGGTGTTAAACTTCTTCATGCCAAAGGAGATGCTGAGTTGGTGGTTTGTCAGATGAGGAACCTGTATCAAACTAAGAATGAGAGATTGTTGCATTATCATAATTAGTTGTGGGATTGCATTGAAAGCTTTGATGCTTTCAGTATTTTTGCCATGCCTAGAGAATTCAACAGTCATGTAGATTCATTGGCCGTCTCTACAACTCTCTTAGTCCCTCACTAATATTTCAAAGAAGACAAATACACTATCAAGTTGGTATTTTGACCAAGTGTACCTAATAATGCTGACCATTGTCAAGTGTTCAATGACGACAACCAAATCATTACTTTTTTGGAATAGATTGATAGCTTTGAGAAGCTTCAATTTGAAGGCAATGAATCTCCACCATGGGAATCAGTACCTAAAATAAATTTAAAAGTTGATGAAGAGTTCCTTCAGCTCAAAGGGAATAAAATTACCAAAGGATTAGTTTCTCTTGAGAAATTTTTTGACAAGCATGATATGTTTATCAAGGAACAGCAAAAGGATTCAAAATCCTCTAAGGATTTTGATCAAATCAATTTGAGTATAGAAGACAATCCAAAAATGGTCAACATTGGGAATTGTTGTACCCCTAATGAAAAACTCAAATTTATTACACTGCTTCACCATTACATTGATGTTTTGGCATACTCTTATGTTGATCTGAGACCTCTCAAACCTAAAGAAATCTAGCATGAAATTCCTCTCAAGATTGGGTCATTGCCTCACAAGCAAAAACAAAGGTAGTACAACCCTATGATATCAAGCATGATTTTATCTGAGATACAAAATATGCTGAATGCAAGGATTATTTTCCCAATCCATCATTCCACCTAGATTGCAAGCATAGTCCCTATGAGAAAGAAGAATGGAGAAATTTGCCTGTGTTGATTTCAAAAATCTAAATTAGTCATCTTTAAAAGACAACTATCCCCTGCCCATCATGGATCAGTTGCTACAAATAGTGACTGGCACAGAGATGTTATCAATGCTAGATGGTTTTTCAAGATATAATCAAGTGAAAGTTGGTGAATCAGACCAATATAAGACTACTTTCACTAAACCTTGGGGCACCTTTGCATATCATAGAATGTATTTTGGCTTGATCAATGCTGGCACCACCTTCTAGAGAGTGATGGATCTTGCCTTCAAAAATGAAATGGGGAAGCTCATTATGGTATACCTTGATAACTTGATAGTTTTTCTAAGCATCATCCTGATCATGTGCATCATCTACAATAAGTGATGGAAAGATGTCGATAAAATGGTATTTCTCTTAATCCCAAGAAATTAATTTTTTGGGTCACAGAAGTTAAACTTCTCAATCACACTGTGTCCCGAGAAGGCATAAAGATTAACCCAAAAAGGGTCAAATCCATCCAAGAGCTTACTCTTCCTACTAGTAAGACCACAGTCCACTCTTTCTTTGGAAAGGTGAATTTTCTGTGAAGGTTCATTCCTGAATTCATAGAGAAGACTTGCCACATCGTCAACATGATGAAAAGTAAAACTGCTTTCAGCTAGACTAAAGAAGGTAAATCAACATTTCAAGACATCAAGGACGCTATCACCCATGCCCTAATTCTGGTTTATCCTAATTACACCAGAGACTTTATGATGTATAACTATGCTTCTAAACATACACTTTTATCCATCTTGGTTCAACAGAACAAAGAAGGTGTGGAATCTCCCATATCTTTTTTGATTTGTCCTCTCAAAGCTCATGAGCTGAAGTATTCAAACATGGAGAAGCATGCTTATGCTATGGTAAAGGTGGTAAAGCACTTTCATTTTTACATCCTGAACTCACACATGGTTGCTTTGGTTCCTGATATAATAGTAAAGTCTATTTTAACTTAGCAGGAGTTTGGGACTAAAATGGGGAATTGGATTGCCAAAATCTAGGAGTTTAATCTTGTTATCAAACCAATGAAGCTTGTGTGGGGAAGGGGCCTCTACTAATTAATTACTGATAACATACTAGAAGAAGTAGGGCATGAATAAAAAGAGGTTAAAGACATGCCAACAATTCTCTTTGCCACCACTACGAATGACTGGTATTTGAATATTGCTCATTTCTTTATCTATGGTGAGTGTCCTGCTCACCTGTCTCATAAAGAAAAGAGGACTATTAAGTTGAAATATACCAACTTTATCCTATGGGACAATGGTCTATACAAGAGGAACCTTGATGGGGTATTCCTTCGCTGCATGGATAAAGCATAGCAAAACAAAATTTTGTAGTCCTTCCATAATTTAGCTTGTGGAGGACATTTTTTTGTGCTTGTAACTACCATAACATTCTATGAGCTAGGTACTATTGTCCTACTCTATTTCAAGATTCATACACTTAGGTGCGTAGATGCAAGCTATGTCAATAATTTTTTGGCAAACCCAAGTTGGTTGTGTTACCTCTCAAGCCTGTGGTGATAGAAGAGCCATTTTGGCAATGGGGAATTTACTTCATTGGCACTGTAAATCCATCTTTGAGTGTTGGACATGATTATGTCCTTACAACCACATACTACTTTACCAAGTGGGTGGAAGCCATTCCAGTCAAGTATGCTACTTCAGAAGTAGTATGTAATTTTCTCAAGGAAAACATCATTTTCAGGTTTGGGGTCCCAACCAAGATTGTAATAGACAATGCAACATATTTCTCTTCTCATGAGATTACCCAATTTTGTTACTATTATGGGATTATCCTCTCCCACTCTTCTGACTATTATTTGCAAGGAAATAGTCAAGCATAATTAAGCAACAAGAACCTGGTGACTATTATCAAGAAGCTGGTAGATGACAATCAAAGAACTTAGCATAAAGCATTGCTTGACACTTTACGGGTAGATAAAATTACACCCAAGAGGGTGATAGGTATGTCCCCATTCCAACTTCTGTATGGTTTCAATGTAGAGATACCAATCACCCTAGAATTACCAGCATTAAAGTTAGTAAAGGCAGTAGAAGATTCAACTTTTGAAAGTTCCATCAACAAAAGGATCATGTGCTTGACTTAACTAAATGAGCAATGAACTATGGTGGTGGACCAAATTGATCTATGATATTTAGGTTGGATATCAAGTCTTGTTGTGGGACAAGAGAAGAGAACCAAAAGGAATGCATAGAAAATTGGATTCTCTATGGAGAGACCCACTTGCCATTCATCGTTTAAATGGTGAAAATAGTTTCTTTCTAAAATATCAAGATGGAATGCCATTTTCTTTGCCTCACAGTGGGCAACATATGAAGCACTTCAATCCTTGAAGTATCAAATAAGTCCAGTTGTAAATATATACATTTGTATAGTCTTTTTTGGTCTTATGTTTTTCATTTATTTTTAGTGCTATTGGTTTTTGGTGCCTTTCTTTTTGGGTATCATGACTCTGTAGCCCAATGGCATAGATGAAGGCACTAATATTTTGGTTTCTACTCCCTTTAATTTCTTTAATTTCAATTGATGAAAGTTTCCCAACTGGAGCCAGTTGTTGTTCCCAAAATCCATCACTTAATTTTGTGGACAACATATTGACCATTTTGGTCTTGCAGACCAAAACTCTCTCTTTTCTTTCTCAAAAATGTTCTAAGTAGTTAAGTTTTTCAAATATTCAAGCCTTTTTAGCTAAGGAAGTCATAGGTTCACTAGGTGGGCTTTCTTCAAAGGAAGTTCAAAACACTTAGGATTTTCCTTAGTGTTTTGAGGATGGTTCAATGCTTAGGTTTAATCAAAAGACTTAACAAAAGGCTTTAAATAATTAGAATGAACCACTTTGAACCATTGAACCATTGAACCCCACCTCTGTAAGGTTTAAAGGTTCAACAAGTTTAAAGGTTCAACAACTTCGACAAACTTAAAGAAAAGAAGGATTCAAAGTGTTAAGATTGAACCATTGAACCATGAAACCTTGAACCAAAAAGAGTTCAAAGGTTTAAAGGTTCAAAAAGTTCAAAGAGTTTGATAGACTTAGAAAAGAAAAGGATCCAAAGAGTTTGAAGCTTCAAAGGATTCAAAGAAAGAGAATGAACCGTTGAACCTTGAACCAAAATGGTTTAAGGTTTAAAGAGTTTAAAGTTTGAGTGAAATCTTTGAGTAAATGGATGAAGCAGAAGATTCTAGAAAGAAGTTCAAAGAAATGGTTCAATCTAAGAAGAAAAAAAGAGCAAATGTGGCCCTTTGAAAAACATTGAATCGATGAACCGTTGAACCATTGAACCTTTGAACCAAAAGAGTTCAAGTTCAAGGTTCAAAGAGGTTCAAAGTGACTAGTGACATCCCTGTAGATATCAAATTTAGGGTGATGGAATAATCATTGGTTTTCAAAAGACTAGAGAACAAGCTCAACAACCAGCCCAGAAAGGAGTTGAAAGAGCAAAAAAAAGCAAGAAGATAGCCCCGAGAGCTCAGATCGCCAAGGAAAGACAAAACATGGAAAGGAAAGAGAGAAAAACTATAAAATATATAGAAATATCTGTAGGAGATTTATTTCTAGTAGGTGGAATAGTCTACCAGGTAGACATCAAAGAACACAAACATTCAAAGGCACAACTTATTTTTCTACATTAAGTAAAGGTGAATAGACTGTTGTGTAAGTGTCATAAAGAAGACCAAACAACCCATGCTTAGGAGGAATCATTTGAGATGATTCAGAATGCCAAAGTCAAGGCTGATGACCTATTCTAACATGGCCCTTTCATAGATATTTAATGCATTCAATTTAGCATGGGCCATTTTCATGAAAACAAACACCCAAGTTTTTCTTCTGATGCTATATATTGTAATCTCTCATTTTGTATAAGGGGGATCTCTTTGTTATTAGAAGTGAAGCTCTACCCAAATTGAAAGGCATTATTAGGAATTTGAGCTCAGAATATTAATCATATTTTGTTAAGTGAATGAGAAAGCAAGTGACCTTTCAGACTTTGTGTTGAAATAGCTTGTGTCATTTAGTAAATTGTTCTTATGTCTTTTTCCTAAATACAGTCCAAATCCTTTTAATCAAACAAGCAAAATAAGTGGAAATAAGATGGAAGATGTCCTGAAGCTGACTGTGGGAGACTTTGTGCTACCATAATTGTCTTCAATCTTTGGTTTGTGTAAAGGATACTAGAGAGACTTTGATCTCTCTTTATCCTTCGTAATCCTTTACTATGTTATAGTTTTAGGTGGAGACTTTGGGCTACGCTTAATCCTATAGTGTCCTTTGTCCTAATCAGTGGGAGAAGCAATGAAAGACTTTGTGCTTTCATGGGTTTTTTTTTACTACCTAAGAAGTCTTCCTCTGATTTTCTAAACATCATTTTTGAAAGAAGTGAAATGCTTTCAATAATTACCCAGGAATTCTCCTCTATTTTGTGAACATCATCTCTAAAAAAATAGACATGGATGGTATGATTTCACCCCTATGTGTATTTTCAGCTTTTATATATATATATATATTATATTATATTATATATATATATATATTCTCTCAGTAAGGGGAGGTTCCCTATAAACTATAGTGTGTGTGTGTGTATATATATATATATATATAGTTTAAAAGGAACCTCCCCTTGCTGAGAGGAGAGATTTATCTCATTCTGGTTGTGGTCACCACACCCATTTTGCTGCATAAATCTCCTTATGTTGTGGTTGATGTAACTATTTTTCTGTCAGTCAGCTAGTGACAAAATATTCACCCAACACTACCTACTTAGGAGCCCTATCACTATGTTATTCCTACCTATCCTAGGCCTAACCCTCCCACACAGGTAGATTTGTACAAGGTATATGACATTATTGATCAATTGAGAAACACTCTAGCTAAGATTTCCATGTTAGAATTACTTCATAAAGCTAATGTATTCAAGGACATTCTTTATCAAGCACTCACTCAGACTTATATACCTATTGATTTAGAACCTTCTTAATTTACATTAGTGGTCAACACATTAAAAACTATAGAAGATGCAATTTCTTTTGATAGTGAGGACATGCCTTCATAGATAGTTATTGATCAAAATTTGCCACTATTCATATAAGTTCAAGTCAAAACCAACAAAGTCAAGAGAGTTCTTGTTGATAGTGGTTTCAAAATGAATATATGCAATATCAAATTCTTGTAGGCCATAGGCATAGATTTGGCATCCATACAAAAATCATATAAGAATATTTGAGGGTTTGATGATATAACTTGATAGACATTGAGCACTATTACTTTAGATATCATGGTGGGACCAAAAACCCTCTCAACCTAGGAGAATTCTGAGATGACTCTAAATCTCTCATTCCACATCTTACATCACTTTTAGCATCTTTCACTACACTATCAGGGTATAATCCACAATCACAGCCATAAATAGATCACTTGGCACATACAGTTCACATGGTTACCTCTAAGGATAGAGAACTAGTTATTTAGATTCAAGCAGATAACACACAACATCAGCCATATTTTATGTTATAGATATTAATTAATCATGGATTGATTACATTACCTATCAGGTTGTGGAGCTAAAAGCTTCAACTATGCAGACGAAGAAGAGGTTGCTAAGTTCCAGAAGTACCAGTGTCGGCAGTATGACCGATGTCGGTCATGATCAATGTAGAAGGAAATTGGCATCGGCATGGAATCAGCTGATGTTAGTCAGCACTAGTTAGATAGGGACCGACGTCAGTCGCCTGTGTGTTCTAGAACTGTTCGTTGCATGAACAGTTAGTTAGTTGAACTATGTGTTTGTATGTAAAGGCTATTTTGAGTCTTGAGCTACGTGGATATTTATTCTAAATTAAGAGTCTAAGTTATTTTTTAAGTCTAGGATCTATTGTAAGGCAAGGAAGATCCTTCCATTGTAAGATCATTGAGTTACAGGTTGTTGCAAGCTCATAGGAGATCTACATGTGTAAGTATTGTCTATTAAATTGTAGGTTGCAGGTTCATGGGAGACCTACCTGAAGTACTTTAGAGTGCTTGGTATTGGCAGGGTTATTACTGACTGGTTGGAGAGGTGAACACCAATTCTGTGTGTGAGTTGTGTGTTGGGACCGTGTTTGGTAGGAGAGTGAACTTTTGAAGAAGAATTAATATACACTTGAGGTGTGGGAAGCCTCTGGAAGGTGGGAGAAGAAGTGGCATCTTCTTTATTGTATTCTTTTATGTACGAGTATTAATACAAGATAGTGTATTATCTCTCATATTCTATGCTATTTGTGAATTCTAGTTACTTGTACTTCTGGTTAATTTTGTATGTTTAATTGCTTGTATTTGGTAATCATATTGTGCTCTTTCTGAGGAGCAAGATCCTAACAAGTGGGATTAGAACAAGTGTGTTTGTTCATGGATTGATTACATTACCTATAGTATGAATTAGATCTATCAATAGATTGTTATAAAGGATGGTTGACCATTTTCTACTTTTCACAAGATTATAGTCCATGATACAAATTCATGTATAAATTTACAACATAGATTGGATAAACTATAGGATTGAGGTATTAGTCAAATTATAGAACCACCACCAACACCAACACCAATTCCACCACTTCCATTGAAGTCATCTACTAGAAGGACTAAACATCTTATAGTATAGTCAACATTTCCACCACCAAAGCAACCTTCAGTTCATTTTTGGCATGATAACACCATAAATTCAACATCTACAACATATAATGATACTTATGATAATGATCTCGATGTATTTGATGGTATCAATCCTTTCCTCCATTTCCATCCCTAGCGAGATCCATCCTTGGATCCTTTCCCCCCTCCATCCTAGTCTTTTTTATTATCATGTACATACTACTTTATTTACATGCTTGTACATAGTCTCTTTTCAGCATTGCTTATACATAGTTTCTTCTCAATCTTTCCTATACATAGCTTATTTAAAAAATACAAAAATAATATAACATTTCAAAATCCAAAAACATTCAAATATATCAAAAACACAAAAACATTTCAATTATATGCACCATCCATGATTTACATTACTACTACTATGCTAGGACTTACATTTATTATTTCATGCTATTTTTTGTTTATTTATCTACATTACCATGCTTAACTTGATCTCTTTTGAGTGTGTGTAGTGACATCCATATCCTTGAATTCTTCACTCTACCCATTGAGCTGGCATCCTACTTCTACATTTGAGACACACATCGATATACATACCCATTGGGGGCATCTTCTACATGACTACACCATCTAGGTTATTTCATTCCTACACTACACACTCTAAGTTATCATGTTGTTGTATATTACTTACTAGATTACATAGATTTCTATATCAACATTTCACTAGTATATAACACTTGTGTATCTCTTTAGCATATACCTAGTCTTGTTCTAAACATGTCTTGCATACTTTTAGTCTTTCTTTGATTATTTATATGTGATTCTATCTTTCCAATTATTATATTCTTTCTTGTATTGCTTCATGTAGCTTGTTGGATTGCATTTCTAGTTCCTACTTGTCTCTTATGTGTACCTTACGACATTTACCAATGTCCTTTTCTTCTATTCATGCATGTGTACCTTTGGACATTTCCTAATGTCCCTTTTTTGTATTCTTCTATGTGCCTATGGCCTTTGTGCCACTCTTTCTTATTTCTATGGTATGTGTATGTGACATTTGGCCATGCCTTGTATGCTTGTTTTCTAGTTTGAGTGATATGTGCCCATGTCCCTTGATTGTTTGGCCCCTTGGCCACTCTTGTATGCTTCTTACTTATTTCTTTTTATTCTTGTTGTTTAATTGTTTGCCCTTATTTTCAAATTCCATGATCCATATCATGCATTTATCTTGCTCTCTTAGATTCCATGATGGACATCATGCTCCATCCCTCTTTGATAAAATAACAACTAAAAACCAACAATTTCAATTCTACTTGATTACATTGCACATGCTTTTACATTGTTATATCTATCTAGTCATACCCTTGTTGATCTAACAGTCTCTCAATACAAACATTGCTATATCTCAAGATATCTTGTCAATTATCCTTGCTATATCATGTACATTTCTAGATTAACATATTTTCACGGCTTATTCTTTGAAGGGTAGTCATTATAGGGTACTTATTCCTACCCTTAGAAGAGGGGGAAACAAACAAGGGTTTTGTCATAGAAATCATAACTCTTAGTGATTGAAACAAAAAATTTAGAATACTTAGAACAAAATGTAGACATTAGACCAAGTAGAATAGACTAGGTAGATAACAAAAATTCTAGAATAGTCATCAAATTTGGCCTTGGATAATAGAACCAAAGTTAGAATACAATGTTAGATACTAGGGTGTCTTATTTTTGGCACTATTTCTAGAAAATATAAAAGTTAGTTTTTTAGAAATAGATAGAAAGGTGAGTTTAGTCACAAGTTTATCAGTATAACATAGTCTAAATTTAACATATTTTAGTACAATGTTTTACTCAGAGAATCCTGA